>JARYHS010009724.1:0-24992 GCA_031002005.1 Vandiemenella viatica | reverse complement strand
AAACCTCGCCCACTTTTACTCGTATAGGGTGTTTTTTTTTGTCACTAGCCACTATCTCCCTTCATACCTAACCCAAATGGACAAATGAGGTATCATTTTAAATAATTAAGGTCTCCGCTTTCATCATACCATATTTTAAGAAAGAATTTTTTTCAAATCCACCCTTAAAGGGAAATGGTCAAAAATGTGTTGTTTTTTTTGTGTCAGGAGCTATTTAACTCCCTGGATACCTAACTGAAATCGTTTAAAGATTAAGATCTCGGCTTTGGTGCCATCATATATTAAGAAAGTAATTTTTCAAAATTCAACCCTTAAAGGGCAAAAGTATCCATTTTTCTACAACGCCTTTTTGTGTCACGAGTCATTTATCTCCCTTGATATCTAACCAATATAGATAAATGAGGTATCATTTTAAAGATTAAAGTTACCGTTTTGGTCACATCATATTTCAAGATAGAAATTTTTCGAATTTTACCCTTAAAGGGCAAAAGTTTCATTATTTCCATACCGTTACTTTATTTTTTATTATTTTTCATTATTATTATTATTATTTTGTTACTAGCTATTTATTTTCCTTGACTCTGCTTTGGTCACATCATATGTTAAGAAAGAAATTCTATCCTTGAAGGTGAAAGTATCATTATTTCCATAACGTGTTTCGTTGTTACGAGCTATTTATCTCCCTTGACACCTAACCGAAATAAAAATTACGGACTTCACTCAGGAACATTATAAATTAAGAACGAAAATTTCGTAAATTGGCTCTTGAAGCACAAAAGTAATAACTGTGAAAGTCGCGCTTATGAGACAGTTCAGAGCCTAGTCGCTAGGTTGCAGCAGCACATATCATAGAGATATTAATAAACTACTTCACTGGCGTCGACTTTTGTTGCGTACCTATTACACTAAACAAATAAACAATTGAAACAAACGAGAGGGTTTTTTTTCGTCCTATTACAAACCACCAACCTCATGATTCATCGTATTCCCGAATTTTTCGTGGGGGTTATCTGGTTTAGATAAATCTTTCATTTTCTTTAGCACATTCTCGTATCCTACACGCAATCAGAAGACTTGTTGCCGAAAGATGGCTACGATAGTATCTATGTGATTACCTATGCTGCATTCTTCATCTGTGTTTGACATGTGTGGACTTAATTTGGCTAAAAATAAACATGTCTGTCGCGAATGGTATTCGAACCCATGTCCCCTTAATGGATTTTGCGCGATTAAGTTTGCGGCAGTAGAGCACTGTAATGTTTTGGCTGCGCGCTTTGTGCGTTGTTTGTTTTCGCAGGATTTGATCAAAGCGACCGAGGCGTTGCGCCCGGCGGCCATGTTGGATGCTGTCAGAGGCAGGCGGAATGCACCTGCCCAACACAAACACGACACAAACTCATTAATTTCTCATTTATGCGCAATGAATGAACCTTTTTGCTTTGGACGCATGCCGCGCCAGAGATATATTCGGTGAGGTTCCACAAAAGTCTATACTGGACACTGCAGGGGTTCTGGGAACGTTAGTAACATGTTAAACTTCCAATAGACCTTCCTAACCTGAAATAATCGAACACACAATGATTAATCACTAAACTATGAAATACAAAGCACGTTACTAGCGGAAAGTTCCAAGGAATAGAACGAACACATACAGTTACTGGAAATAAAATACCAACAGTATGTTTTGATTTTAGAATTCTTGCTCCAATTCCAAAGATGATTGCCTCGAAGCAACATACTTTTCAAATATTCATTCAGTATTATATTGTGGAATCATCTTTCGACTTGAAGCAAAAAAAAAATAAAAAATCATATTTGAAATATAGTAAAAATTATAAATAACAGCAACCACCTCGAGAAATACCCATTATGTGGATCTGACCTTTCCATCCTGTTATTTCTTCAGTTCCATCGAGTACATAAAAAATAATTTATAAGAATATACCAGAAAAAGTTCAAGCCATGCACTTTCCACGTGATCAAAGATGATCTCCACATAGAAACGAAAATAAAAAGTAAAAGTTTGAGTAGTTTATTACACTGGGAAGTTAAACTATGCAAGAAACACACACTTGAAATTAAAAGTAAAAAAAAGAAATTCTAAAATTGTACCATATAGAAAATGTTTACTATTCCGTAGAAGAACTTCTGAATTAAGTCAAACTATACTAGGGGGAACGCAAAAGCTATATATTTTCAAATATTTTACAAAACAACCTTACCACCTTCGAAATACTCTCCATTAGAACTGATACCCTTGTCCCACCCGTGTTTCTACAGTTCGAAACATTTTCTGTAGTCATAGTTTTTTTCTTGACCTCTTCAGTAATGTCGAATCGGTGTCCTTTCGTGCCCCTTTTCGTGCGTGGAAATAAGAAAAAGTCGCACGGAGCCAGGTCAGGCGAGTAAGGTGCGTGGGGCAGCGGAACCATGCCATTTAAACTGCCTAACAGAGACAGCTGTGTGTGCAGGTGCATTGTCGTGGTGGAAGAACCAGTCTCCTGTCTCACACAAATCAGGTCTTTTTTGATGAACACTGTTGCGTAATCTTCTTAAAACTTCCAAATAAAAAGTTTGATTGGCGGTCTGATGTGGGGGAACAAACTCTGAATGAACTACGCCCTTGGCATCAAAAAAGCAAATGAGCACTGTTTTGACCTTTGATTTGACATTTTTTTTTGATGGGGTGACGATGACGTCTTCCATTGGCTTGACTGTTGCTTTGTTTCTGGGTCGTAACCATAGCACCATGACTCATCACCAGTAATGACCTTTGACAGAAAATCTGGATTAATTTCAAGCTATTGTTTCAAAACCCGATATGTTTCAACTCGACGTTCTTTTTTATTGCCAGTCAGAGCCCGAGGAACAAACTTCGCAGCAACCATTTTCATTCCCAAATCTTTGGTTAAAATTCGCTAAATTGAGCTCCAAGATAACCCAGTAATCTCTGACAGTTGGTCAATTGTCTGTCGACGGTCTGAGAGCACAAGCTCTCGAATTTATTCAACATTTTCGTCGATTCGGACAGTTGATGGACGTCCAGAACGATGTTTGTCATCAATCGACATGTCGCCATTTTTAATCCGAGCGAACCACTCGTACACTTGAGTTTTTTCCGGAGCGTCATCTTCGTAAGCTGTTTTCAACATTAAAACAGTTTCAGCAGGATTTTCACTGAGTAGAAAACAAAATTTGACAGCTGCACTTTCTTCACTTAAACTTGCCATCAACAAAAACTAAACAATAACAAAACAACGCTGCAAAAACAATCTCTTCAGATAAACAGAACAAGGCAGGTCGACAACACAGACGGCAATGAAGTGGCAATGAGTTGCGCTATAAACGCCAGCGGCATAAACGCGTAATACACAAGCTCTGCCCACTACAATGCTATTCCGGTTATTTTTGGACACGACCTCATATAAATTAGAATTTGTATACAAATAGGAATAATTATTTTGTACACACACATCAGTAGATGTAATAACAAACTGTGTAGTTTATGTATTTTATAAATTGTATATTATGTGTTTTTATAAATGACGAAACCAAAATACATGCATATTTTTAATACGGTTTATTAAATAAACTAGTAAGCGCTTATATTATCAGACTGTAGCAGAGTGCAGAAACCACCTTTGCTAACATAACTGTAAGACCCGGCTGCTTAAATTGAACGTTCATCTCCTATTTTATCGATAAGCTATTTTACTGGAAGGTTTCTAGTAGACGCGTTCATTTCCAGCAGGTTGCGTGCCAAACTATTCCCGCATGTACCATTAGTTAGGGCTATTTGAAACAACTTTTATTAAAAATTGTTTTACTGTGTTTGTAAATTAAAAAAAATCATTAAATTGAAACTAAATTTGTCGAATACAAGCAGTGCCAGGTCTAAAATGGGGGGGGGGGGGCGTTAAACCGGGGCGCTTGCTCCGTGCGGCAACTTCAGGGGGGCGGCGAAATCGAATTTCGAGGGTGGAAAATCAAATTTACATCATGCAACCTTTTTTCTCGCTCCACTGCTGGCGATAATAAGCGATAACAGAGGCGAGCCGATGACGCATAGCGTGACAACAATGGGAGCGGCAAAGTAATGTTCGAGAGGGTGGAAATCTCGCAGCTTTTGCCCCGGATCGCAAAATCCCTAGTTCCGCCACTGAATACAAGATGCAACATGGTTTCCTGCGTGAAAGCTGACTCAACTAGGGATTGCCAGCACTTAATCGATCCTAAGTGCGACCGTTTTCGCTAGAACTCCGCATTCATCTTCAGTGTGTCAAAAGTGCCGACGAAAAGCGTGAATTATTATATAACAATGTAGACTAACGATTCCGCTGAATACCTAGGGGTAACAATTCGTAATAATTTGTCGTGGAATGAGCATATCGGTATCGTAATTGGGAAAGCAAATCGTATGCTCCGATTTCTAGGTCGTAATTTAAAATAATGCACTCCGGAAGTTAAAACGATTGCATACAAGTCACTAGTGCGGCCTCACTTAGAATATTGTTGCTCTGTATGGGGTCTCCATCAAAATGGGTTAATGGAGGCATTGGAGGAAGTCCAAAGAAGAGCCGCCCTATTCGTGACAGGTATATATAGTTGGAGGGAAAGCGTAAGTGCGATGTTGAAGGAGTTAGGTTGGAAAGACCTGGAACACCGAAGGCGTTGCTCTCGACAGAAGCTGATTGAAAACTTCTCGACTGACGTATTTCGGAATAACAGTAAACAAATATTACCACCAGCAACATTCAAATTCAGGAACGGCCGCGAAAATATGACAAGAGAAATCAGGATCAGAACCGATTCTTTTCTGTACTAATTTTTTCCACGAGCGATTAGGGAATGGAATAGAAAGGATTTACCGGGCGAGTAAACTTAAAATCCGACAGGAGTAGCTTTCGATAAAGCACTCCGGCCATCCAGATCTGGGTTTTCCAAAATCACTCCACGCAAATGCCTCGATGATCCCTCTAAACAGCCCATGGGCGCCTCCTGCCATATCCCGTATATCCCTTCCAAAACTATTACACTTTCGGATAGGTGCAATGCACCCTCCGCCACACTCTCTTAGTGAATCGCGGAGTAATAATAATAATAATAATAATACATTGTTAAGTAGTAGTGATTGGTGGCACATATTGGCCGTTCCTGCAGAGTGAGGACATTTTCCGATTCTTGTTCACAATGTGAATGTTCCTTAGCAACGTGGAACCTTCACAGTTGACAGATGAGAATTATCAAATCTATTTTGTAAAAACGTCTCCAATTGTGATCACTTTTGGCAACAATGTCTACGTGCCTGAGACGAAGTATCGAAGTACAAAAGCAGAGTATCTCTGGAGGAGGAGCAGAGAAGAGTATCGTTGGCCAGAGAGATTGTTGCAAGAGTTCGACCTATATTGAAGGAAACACGATGTTAGAAAGACTTGTCGCAATATTAAATGTGAAAATACGAGAGAATGGTGATTGTAATAGTTATTGCATTGTTTGCCTATCAGATACAGTAGTTGTAGGTTAAAATAGGATCGGATGCAATAGGAGAAGTAAGTGAATTCTGCTATTTTGGAAGCAAAATGACAACCGATGGCCGAAGCAGGAATGATGTTAAAAGCAGAATAGCACTGCCACAAAGAGCCTTCGTGAAAAAGAGAAATATTTTGGTTTCAAACATTGATCTTGGACTTAGAATGAACTTTTTAAAACTCTATGTGTGGAGAACGGCACTTTATGGTTGTGAAGCATGGACTTAAGGAATACCAGAAAGAAAGAAAATTAAAACATTTGGAATGTGGTGCTACAGAGGAATGCTGTAAATTAAGTGGACAGATAAAGAAAGAGATGGACGAGTTTTGGAAATGATGGGTGAGGAAAGAAGTTTATAGAAGAAGCTTACATAAAGAAGAGACAGGCTGGTAAGTCATATTTTGAGACATGCTGGATTGGTTAATTTTGTTAGTGGAGGGAACAGTCGAAGGGAAGAACTGTAGAGGAAGACAGAGATTAGAATATATGAAGCAGATAATTGAGGGTGTAAGGGATATGTAGAGATGAAGAAGTTAGCACAAGATAGGAAGGGATGGAGGATTGCATCAAACTAATCGAAGGATTAATGACAGCCAAAAAAAAGTAGGTTAGGACAGCATTAACGAAAAAGAAATACAACAAAGTATTTTTTGGAAATATCAGTGCTAATATTTATTTAATTATTTATCTGTACATTCAGGTGGTTCGTTTACTAGAGCCTATAACGAACCGTTATTTTATAATACTATAATAACATTTAATACTTAACAAACTTTTAACAGATTAACTCACTCAAATCCTATAAACTATGAAAATGGCACAAATAGTCAGTACTAATATAAGTGCTAATAAAATGTCGGTTTGGCCATCGTGTCCGTGACGCTGTGACGTCACGCGCCCGGCCTTCGTAGGCGAATTAACAGCGGCCAGAGATTGTTTCACTCTGTTTCCGCAGATGTCGCTATCATAGCACAGCTGAGAAGTTGGGCTATGTATTCACATGTCTGTAAATAATTTGCAGACGGGAATCGATCAGACATACCAACAAGTTGAGATGGCGCCCGATGTCTTTCCCGTTGCAATACTTGGAATAGTAATCAAGTTTTATTCGTGCCGATAACATGGCTCTCGTGGACGGGAGAAGACAATAAAGTTTTCGTGAGCTTACTGTCTCTCGGTGGTTGAATGTTGACAGGTGTTTCGCTGCTGGAGAGGGGAGCTGTCAGTGTTGCCAACATACGCTGCTCTCAGACACTGGGTGGGCTAATTTATTCGAGCTCGCAAACTCAGATTTATCTGGCAGATATGGCCACGTTCAGCCATATTTTCTGCTTCCGAGAGGAGAGGCCCTCCGCAATTTATCAGCGAAAAAATGGCGCCGTGGGGGAGAGAGGTGGGGGGTTCCGAGGAAACACGGCCCTGTATGTGGATCTACAGGCGGGGGCCCAACAGTCACGTGACATTCCGTTCACAGGGACGCAGAAGAAATAGCAGCTCTGCTCCGGTCTACACTTTTTTTTTAAATCCAAATTATTGACAGGATTTCGATTAGAAGTGAAGACTAATCTATCATCCTCTCCATATAATCCTATCGCTTGTAAGTCGATGCACGTTTAAAAATGCAATCCCGACATTGTTTTCCTTGATGGAATTGTCGAACGGAACGAAACACGCACATGCTAAAGAAGATAACCAGAAAATGACTCAAGTGGTCCAATGAGAATTAAAAGCCTAATAATATATATACATATATACCTCTTCCAGAGACAAATTATACTATATATATATACTTTTTTTTTGCCCAAATAAGTTGGCAGGCATAGCTCTCTGAAATCGGCCATGAGGTCATTGTCAAACACACGCAATTAACATCTCAAACAATGGTTTCGTTGCTGGCGTGTGCGATGTAGTGGCGATTTGCACGTGCGATATTAGTTGTTTGTGACGGGAGGGGTGGTAACCCTGTTTGCGCGCGGCGGGCTGACAAATGACGGTGGCGGTCGGTTATTACCGGCTCCGGCCGATGACAAAGCGCGCGAATAATTAAAACCAACATCCGTCACCGCGGGTCCGCCATTGTCCCGCCCGCGCCAGCAGCAAGGAGCCGGCATTTCTTCACACGACACCGCCAGGCCGCCCTGAGTAATGGCCGCCCGCTGCCAACTGTGCAAACGCGAAAACTCAACACGTGTCCGCGACTGAGGCAGCGGGTGCATCGGAAAAATTCCAACAATTAACTGAGTCGCTGCAACCTAAAATTCGAATCCTATTCAAACACAGTTACGATTAAAACAATTGGACGTCAATGATATTGAAGTTATGAATATTCAGATTTTAAAAATATTGAATTGATTCATATAAATTAAATGAAAGTAATTTAAAAAATGATAATTTTCGTCTATTAGATGTAGACAATCGAACTATTATCTAAACTAATCTACAGGGTGAGACATTTAAAACTACTTGTCGGTATATTTGGCAAAATACAAATCGGATTAAAAAAAAAGTTGTAATAAAAGTTGTTCACCTCGAAGAGGGACATCCATTAACATAACGCTCGACCCCCCTGCAACACCCCCGGGGGTGGGAGGGGGTGTGAATTTGAAATCTGAAACATGAACCCCTATTTTTTTGTTGCAGATTTGGATTCTCCGTGAAAAAAATGTATCTTTTGTATGAAACATTTTTTTTTCTTTTCATGATAGATGGCGCTGTAATCGGAAAAGTGAAACTGAGTTTAAGATTGTTGCAAAACTGTAATATCTCAAATAAATACATATCAGATTAGGAAATTAGAAACAATTTAGAAAAAAAAAATAGTGTCATTCCTCTTGCTTCTCACAAGTGGTTCATTCCAGCAATTGTTCGAATGTTGTCCGTTGTTTCTAATGCACTTTGCAACTCTCTGTCTGAAAGACAATCCGACATTTATAAGTGTCTCTGCGCTAATGTTTTCACATTCATTGATAATTCGCTGCCGCATATTTGCTGGGGTTGTTGCTACATCCATGTAAACTCTCTCTTTTAGCCATCCCAACAGGAAAAAATCGGCAGGAGTCAAATCGGGTGAACGTGATATCAATATCAAAAAAGTACTTCGATTTTCCTGACCTGATGTGTATTTGTTTGAGATATTACCGTTTTGTAACAATCTTAAACTCAATTTCATTTTTTCCGATTACAGCGCCATCTATCATGAAGCGAAAAAAATGTCGCATACAAAAGATACATATTTTTTCACGGAGAATCCAAATCTGCAATAAAAAGTAGGGGTTCCTATTTAAGATTTAAAATTCACCCCCCCCCCTCCCGCCCCCCGGGTGTGGTGCAGGGGGGTCGAGCGTTATGTTCGAGGTGAACATCTTATATTACACCTTTTTTTTAATCCAATTTGTATTTTGCCAAATATACCGACAAACAGTTTTAAATGCCTCACCCTGTATACTAATATTAGAGGAGAAGGTTCACATACGGGCTACCACTTTTATTTTGGTTCTTGTGATTTTTCATGGTCACTCAATTAGGATAATTTTGATGTCACTTGCTTCTATAAGAATCGTGAAGGTGACATGAGGGATAAAAACGTTAACAGCCAGTTTTTATTTTACAAAATCAAAGGATTAAAAAGAAATGTAAAACTGATTTTCAAGAGGTGGTCCAAATACGGGCTACTGGTATAAAAAGGGAAATTTATCTACTAATAAATTAAAGAACAAATTTTGCTCAAAAACTTTGTTAACTTTACATTTTAAAATCTCCTCACTCCCTTTTCTCTCTTTTTTTTTTTTTTTTTACTTGCGGAAGTTACAGATTTTCCACTCCAGCACATTCAGTCTGTGCGCAACCTACACACTTGTAGAACTGAATCCACTCTTCGAATCTGACATCGTCATCATCTGAAAAGAGACCACTGAAATTGCGTGCTGCATTGTCGTCACCGCGTTTATCCCCCAGAGAAATCGTCATTGTCGTCATCAGTAGGAGGGACCCTATGGTCTTCTTCCGAGTCCAACTCTTCGCTGAGCTTACCTAATGGGCTTTCTGGTTTGACTTGGCAATTTTGAATTATTTTTCCTTGCTGAGGCAACTGATTACACTTTCACAATCGTCTGTCAATGGTTCAAGGCTGTACGCTTCACACTTTTCTCCAATCATTCGCTGTAAGGAGATCCAGTTATCATGCACGTTTTGGCGCACTTGCGTCCACTATTGTTTTTTCTTTGTAATGGTGGGGATCGAAGGTAAATCAAATGGATTAACCCCTTTGGACGTTGAAGTTTGAGCAGTTGGTCGTTGATCCAGGGTGCTGAAATCTTCGCGTTTTCAAGTCAAGAGCTAGCCCGTTATTGGACCACCAATGGTAGCCCGTTTTTAGACCAGGCGGTACTTCAAGTTGATGGTCTCGGCAGCCATTACAAAACAAACAAATCGAACAGGACAGGTGACCTGCATGAAGCTCAGGTCATGAACATTGAGATAAGGTGGAAGCCATTTACTTTATTGAGTAACTACAAAAGAAAGAGATAAATTAATGTTGATATACCTTCAAAAGTTTTGAATTTTTCAGAAGCAAGTTTTCCGATACAACAATTTGCGCCAACGCACGTGTGTCGGAGACCAAGTTCATTCGCTCACTACTCTTCCCCCACCACTTGATGTTCCTTTTGGTGCCAAACTCGTGCCTGAGCACAACTCCCCCTACTTTCAGCAAGTAGACCCTAGATCGTCTTTGGACCTTCTCCACTATAAAAGCGAAAGTAATTCTGTTTGTTTGTTACGTTCCTTGGGCTAAACGGCTAATCCGATCCTGATGAAATTTGAAAAGGAGATGCTATTTGGCGTTAGGATGGACATAGCATAGTTTTTCTGTATAAATAATACATGTTGTCATATAATTTTGAAAAATTACTCAACGGCGATAGACTGACGTTTAGGATGTGTAAGTGTCTGTAGTACGTTCCCGCATAGCTGGATGGTAGCTCAGTGGTTAACGAGCTTGCTTGCTGATGTTTGGAGCGTGCTCTCCGGTTCAAATCCTTGCGGAAGCAAAGATTTTTAAGAGTTGTTTTTGACCATATGAGCCACGCTTTGACGGCAAATTGTTCGGATCCCATGTTAAACTGTAGATATCACAAATTTTGGGGAGCAATCCGTGGCAAATTGTATGTGATCTAGGAATACTATCGATGTACACATTTTACGCTATATTGATCATTCATTGTTACTCTCACAGTCAGTGTGTACGTGATCTGCACTGGTAATATTATAAATGCAAAAGTACCTCGGTCAGTTTGTTATGTTTTACCGACTAAAAGCTAAACCGATCTTAGTGTAATTTGACAATGAAACACTATATATCATTACGAAGGACATAGCATGCTTTCTCCGGATAAACAACATATTTTATCATGAAATTATGAAAGCTAACTAAACGGTGACAGACAGACGGATAGCGTGTGTTATGTTATATCGGTCACTCAGGCTTTGCTTCTCTAGCAGTCACTTGTGTATGATCTGTTCATAATGGGTTTACAACCCCCAAAGGCTATATATCATAGTAAAACCAAAACAGTTTGTATACAAAACAGTATTGACGTAAGATTTCCCCAGAAGACGACATAATTGTAAACATAAAATAAAAATCTGCCAGATGAACTGTGGTAAGGTAGTCTTCCACAGTTAAGCCCCCTCTTAGTTGCTGTTTTTAAACAAGTTGCTAACTAGTTCTATCCATGATCAGGTTCAGTGGTGGAATGGTGTGGTGATGGCTTCCCCGTCGTGTTATCCCGACTGTATCCTTTTTAGCACACCTTTTAAGTAACTTACAGCTTTCTACACCGAATTCTAGCAATACAATTCTACCCCCACGTGTACGAAATCACGGGTAATAGCTAATATATATGTATCACTAATTAATATACGCATTTACTTTTTTTATATCATATTTGGATAAGTTCTAAATTAAACAGAACTAAATTGCAATTTTGAACAATCACTTTCTACTCCATTTTTCCGATCAAACAAAGATTTGTACCGTAAATGACGTGGAAATCACCTCAATTGATAAGTGAAGTCCAATCCATAGTGGTAATTTTTCATACTGAAGCAAACATTAATATCTGCGTCGTCGACTCGAGGTATTCTCGCAGACTATCTTTGACGGAGTCAAGACTGAAGAGCAGAATCTTTGGCGAGTAGAAGATTGTTTGGAGACCTTGGCACATTTGGATGGAAAGACATTTAAGCAAAGTATTTTTGATAATAATTATGAGGATGCAATCTGAAGTGAATGCATTAATAACTGTACCACCGAGTGGGGTGGTGTAACGGTTAGCGTTCTGGGCCTCGCATTCGGGAGGACGGCGGTTCGAATCCCCGTCCGGGCATCCAGATTTGGGTTTTCCATGGTTTCCCAAATCACTCCAGGCAAATGCCGGGATGCTTCCTTCATAAGGCCATGGCTGAATTGCTTCCCATTCCTTGTCCCCTCCCCCCATCCTTTCCTGTCTCTAAAGACCTCGCTGTTAAGAGACATTAACCAGTTAAAAAAAAAAAAAAAAAACTGTACCGTTTGAGATTATAAACGCATTTGTTTCTGTGCTATAAATGTGAATCAAAAAGCAAATTGTGTAATAGGTGATAAATGTAGTCACACAAGAGAGAGAAAGACCGTTTCATTGTTTAAATAAAAATGAAAACGAACTAAAAGTAAAATAAGGTAAATGAGCAATAAATGTTTAGTTGCATATGCTATCAATATTGTTTGGAAAATAGTATTATTTTTTTACAAAAAAATCTTTTCTGTTGTAAATTTTGTTTTAGTTGCAGGGGAGAAGCAATCTCAATTATACATAGATAAAGATACACGTCAAAGTAAAGCATAGGATCACAGAACAATTTTTGATGCAACAATTTCTCCCTAGCGATACAGTCCAGGAACTAATTTTTGCCACGCTTGCTTTTATCAGAATGAAGTGATTCGGCAAATGGTATTATTTAAAAATTTTCTGCCTAAAATTTTATTTTGGCTGCAGGGGAGAAGCAATATAAATTAAAGACAAAAAAAAACCGTCAAGTATGAACCCGTAGAAGAATTTTTAATCCGACAGTTTCTGCCTAACGATACAATTCAGGAGCTAATTTTCGCCACGCCTCTTTTTTATCAGAATGAAGTGGTCCGCTCCCCTTTTTTTCCAGTATTTTACTTTAACGTTACTATCTTCGTAATTCTGCCCTCATATCGCCGAGACGGTAAAGTGTCAAGTGTCGCAACCAGCAGCGAAAATGAGGTTTCCCCGCGGCTCCGGAATTAATGTCGCAGGGATCACAATGCGTTTCACTCCATTTTCCTTTCCGCGCTACTACAACTACATTTTAATTGCAATCCATTTACTCCCGAAATCTCTTTCCAGCTCCCTTTCTCCCCCGCTCCCTTCCCCCGCCCTATCCTCTTTTTTTCGCCATTCAGTTGGCAGGCCTGCGGCCGTGTCGGCGGAGGGGAAACAATGGAGCCGCGCGCCGCGCACTTTGCCACTCGAGCCAGATCGTGCTTTGTTTTCGCAGATGCGCGGCGCTGCGATCGCGTAGTTGGGCCGCGCTGCCGCTTGGCGGCGCCGCCGGCGCCGGGACAAATGCCTGTCGCCCGGCGCATGGAGAAAGCGCGCCGGCAGGAAATAAAAAAAAAAAAAAAATGGAGAGAGAGAGTAGAGTCGAGTTTGTGCGGGAGCCTTTTCACAGAGCCTGCGGGGACTATTTCTCAGCTGCGGCAAATAGACTAGCGATTTGCAGCGCGGCGGGTTTTATTCTTGGCGGGGAGTTCGTGAATGGCAGTGTACACTGTTGGCAGAACTGTTTAAAGCGCGGATGAACACACCGCTGACCCGTACTTCAGAATAATTTGCCGCGGGGCCACAGCGCCGCTACAAACAACACAAAAGACTTCGATTCGCCCGCCAGGTCATTCCACTTAGGATAAAACAATCTGCTCTCGGAATCGAAAACTTTCTCCCCCGTTCTTTCGAATAACGCGCGGCTCAAAAGTCGCGTTAACATTACGAAATTAGAATCTGAAGTTCCCTTCTGTGAAAAAGTGGAACAACGCGGCCCGAAACAAAAATGGAAATCCTCTTTTGTGGAACATCCTTTGTAAGTGAAGTACGTTCCTCTTTGCAGAGTCATCCCTTTATGAAAATTTAACTTTGGACTATATTTTACGAGGCAGGGACAAAGGATTAAGTCGGAGTTGCCAACTGCGCCAGTGAAAGAAACTATTGCGCATTGTGTGTCCCACAGTCAAATAGCGTATAAAAATTACGGCATTTGAAATAAATTTCTATTTCTGCGTGAGACAACGTTCCTGTAGTTTCTGTTTGTATTCAGCCATTTCATATCTTTTTGTAAATTAAATCTCAATCTGCCTAACACATATTTATATATCTCTATAAAATGGTACGGTTAGCACTGTACCATCATGTGATGTAATTATGTCAAGAGAAGTTACTGTAAAACTGAGGTTAAGGGCATTATTTAATAACAATTCTTTTAACTAAACAACAGTGAAGACATGAATTGCCAGGACAGTATGTACCGCGTTTAAATTAATATATTAATTGTAGTTGTTTTTGTTTATTTATGTTCAGTCGCTGTAGATGTTTTCTAATACTCTCTGTCGATAGATATCGCTGTTTCAGTAAACTAAGAAATATCTACCACACTACATCATTTAACGGTTACGAGCGCTTTTTAATAACAAGTGTATTTAGTTAAGAAACTTCGAAGAAATACACTGCCAGAAAACTAAGTTCAGCTCGTCATCTTGACGGATTCACAAGGTTTTTATATTAGGTGAAGATGAACTCGAAGAAATTAATTTGCGTGACTGCGCGTTTAAACTGTCATTTTTTTGATGGGTTAGACGCTAGTTTCTGTATAATAATTCAAATCATCAAGATTAAGAGAGACTTTTTGATTCCTGGCTGTCCGACGTTTCGACCACCCTTCTGTGGTCTTCTTCCAGGGGCAGAACTGGATATGGAAACTATTGACGAGTTAGCTCTATAGCGCAAACAATTTCAGGTGTTGTTTTTGTTGTTGTTGTTTTTGTTGTTTTTGTTGTTTTGTTTTTGTTGTTGTTGTTTTTGTTGTTTTGTTGTTGTTGTTGTTGTTGTTTTTGTTGTTGTTGTTGTTTGTTGGGTTTTGTTTTTTTTAGCGTTAACTATCCGTTTTCGCTCTAAGATTTCCCGCTGAGTATAGGCTTCTTAGAAGAAGAATATTTTGTGGCAACATGGCGTTACTGCTCCTCTTATAAACTGCCGCTTAGTCCGCGTATGGTTCTTGCGAAAGGACGTAAGATCGTATGTGTTACTTTTACCAACTGTATAAAGCCACAAAAAGTTGTGGTTATTATAGGCCTTTTCTCCCACAGTTGCTTGAAAATACAAGAACATTGTAGCTAATTTGTTGATTATAATGTTGAACGGCATGAAGAATAACAAAACATGACGTAAAAATGTCTAAAAGAGTGAATGTTAAAAAAGAAACGCTGTAAATGCCTCAGTACAGATCACGATGAAACTTTTCACACTTATCCTTTGAAACAAGGAGAAAAATACTGTCTACATTTGGTTGAAAAATTATCTGTATAAAGAACACATGTTGCCTCATAACTTCGAAATACGGCGATAGACAGACACGTTGGACATGGTCGCCTCGGTACCGTGTTCCGTCTATTGGACTGGCAGCTCAGTAGTTAAAGCGCTTGCTTACGAACGTCGTGGTCTCCGGTTCAAATCTCCGTGGAGGCTAAGATTTTTAAAAATTGTTTTCCATCGTAAGAGTCAGGCCTGGGCCGTAGGTTATTCCGATTGAATGTTAAACTGTAGATATTAGAAAGTTAGGGGTGCAATGCGAGGCAAATCGTAGGTAGTCTTGCAATTTTGTAGGTGTACACTTTTTTTACGTTATAATGATCCCTCAGGTGTTGTTAGCAGTCAGTGTGTGAGTGTGAACCACAGTAATATTATTATAAATACGGAAGTAAGTCTCCGTATTTTTGTTACGTTTTGACGACTAAATGGCTATATTGCTGTGATGGAATTTTATAAAGAAATCTGTATGAAGGGCACAGGATATTTTTTCCAGTATGATTAACAGTTGTAGTCACGAAATTTTGAGACCTTATCGAATGGTGACAGAAATATGTTGGAAATTGATTCTCTTCAAGAGACAGGTTCGACGGTACAATGATATAGTGATAGCTTTCCTGTCATATTATTCCTACTCGATATTGTTTGGGACCAATCCTTCGTTATCAACAACTTTCTATATTTAATTCTGGCAAAAAAATTCTTAATCCACGCGTACGAAGTCGCGGGTACGAGCTAGTTAGAAGAATAAAAGGGTAAATATGCACGTACGGAAAGTGCCACCGGACTACGGGGTGCGACGTAATTAAAATTAAATCAAAGTTTGCAATAGTTGTCGCCCGTGCTCTTCGGTGTAAGGAGTTGCGTTGTCCGCCGTTTTTCCGCGCGGTTTCCAAACCTGGCGTGGAGAAAAATGCGCCGCGGGTTTGCCTACGCATCCGGCCGCTCAGGGGCGCCTCGCGTCATTAGAGGCAATGCGAGCGCCCATTGGCTGCCCAGGACACCCGCGACAGACACTGTGTCTTTCCAGTATTCTCTGTAGGAAAATGGACATTGGTACGAATCGCAGCTGCAGCGACGTGACGGCGGCCGGGTTCGAATCCAAGTTTGGACCTCCATTCTTACGAGTTACCCCAAACGAATGGCGGAATGATTCGTAAATTCCTTGCAATTCCTTTCCCCTGGTCTTTTCCCATCTACGAGGCGTATTTTTAAAGTAAGTACCGTTTTGTCACACCGTGGCAGCAGCGCTACGGTCGGCGTTCCGCGCATGCGCACTGGGTACCTGCATCTCTTGCCTACGCACTGACGCCATTACCGTCTAATTGTTCCTTGTTTACGTTGTTCACTGAGTGTTTAAGATGCCTCCGATAATCGCGAGTCCCGCCGACTGTGAAATACGGGCTGTTATAAGATTTATTTGTGCTAAAGGCCTAAAACCGATCGATATTAATCGTGAGATCTGTGCAGTTTACGGACAAAACATTATGAGTGATGGAATGGTGAGAAAGTGGGTGAGAGGATTTAAAGATGGCCGCACAAATGTGCATGATGAATAACGGAGTGGGCGTCCTTCGCTCGTTAATGAAAGTTTGGTGCTGAAAGTGGACAATAAAGTGAGAGAAAACAGACGCTTTACGATTTGCTCCTTGTGTGATGACTTTCCTAATGTTTCTCGTAGTGTTTTGTATGGCATTGTGACCGAGCACTTGAATTACCGAAAATTGTGCTCACGTTGCGTACCGAAAACGTTAACGGATATGCACAAAACCAAACATTTAGGCAGTGCATTGAATTGAGCGGTACCACAACGATGGTGATGATTTCTTAAGCCAAATTGTTACGGGCGATGAGACATGGGTGGCCTACGTCACACCTGAATCAAAGAAACAGTCCATGGAATGGCGGCATTCAGATTCACCCAAAAAAGTGAAGTTCAAGCAAATGATTTCTGCCCGGAAAATCATGTGCACAGTTTTTTGGGACAGAAAAGGAGTATTGCTTGTGGAATTTCTGCCTCTTAATGAGACAATCAATGCAGCAGCTTATTGTGAGACATTGAACAATCTGTGCCGTTCAATCCAGAACAAAAGTCGTGGCAAGTTGAGCAAGGGCATCGTTTTGCTGCATAACATTGCCCGTCCACATGTGGCTAATCAGACCAAAGATCTCATCACATCTTTTCGATGGGAAACTCTAGATCATCCTCCGTACAGCCCTGATCTGGCGCCTAGTGACTACCATCTGTTCCTGCACTTGAAGAAACACCTGGGCGGTCAGCGTATTGAAGACGATAACGAAGTCAAAACAGTTGTGATGCAGTGGTTAACAAGTCAGGCGGCAGACTTCTATGTGGAGGGTTTTCAAAAACTGGTACTACGTTATGACAAGTGCCTCAATAGTGAAGGGAATTATGTAGAAAAGTAGAGTAAGGTACAGGCTTTCATGTAGAAATAAAATTATTGAGATCTATTTGCACGTCTTTTTTTAATTTCAAAACGGTACTTACTTAAAAAATATGCGTCGTATAATGATGTCGATGATACGTAAATCCATAAGATAAAAACTTCTAGTTTATTGTCCATAAGGCAAGGATTTGATAACTAAATAACCAGAGCGTTATATGGTATAGTGGCGGTGTTCAAAATAAGATTTTTATCTGAAAATGGCACCGTTGGTCATTTCGTATACAAATATGTTATTACTGTTATTTTCATTTTATTTTGTTTATTTACCAATCTTGTTCCATGGATCCCTGCTGAGGAAGGACCTCTAGGATATGAAACATGTCATGGTTAATACACATACATACAACAAAACAATCACAGTGAAAAAACTTATAAGTTACAAAGACAAAAAAGAGAATAAAAAATAAATATAAAGTTTACAACTGAGTTTTGTAAAAGGTCATACTGAATTCAATTAATTATTTAATTCAAATTCTTGAGTGGAGTAGAAGGAGTTTTTTTCTGTCATCAATCTTTCGACTGGTTTGATGCAATCCTCCATCCCTTCCTTTCCTGTGCTAACCTCTTCATCTCTACATACCCCTTACAACCCACGTCCTCAATTATCTGCTTCATATATTCTAATCTCTGTCTTCCTCTACAGTTCTTACCTTCGACTGTTCCCTCCACTAACAAATTAACCAATCCACCATGTCTCAAAATATGACCTACCAGCCTGTCTCTTCTTTCTGTAAGACTCTTCCACAAACTTCTTTCCTCACCCATCATTTCCAAAAATAGTTAATTTTGTACTTTGTCTGTTGACTTAATTTTCAGCATTCTTCTGTAGCACCACATTTCAAATGCTTCAATTTTCTTTATTTCCGGTATCCCGAAAGTCCATGTTTCGCTACCGTAAAGTGCTGTGCTCCACATATATAGTTTTAAAAAGTTCTTTCTAATTCCTAGATCAATATTTGAAACTAAAAGGTTTCTCTTTTTCATGAAGGCGCTTTTTAACAGTGTTATTCTGCTATTAACATCATTCTTGCCATTGGTTGTAATTTTGCTTCCTAAGTAGCAGAATTCACTTACTTCTCCTATTGCATAAAATCCTATTTTTATATTTAATTTACTGTAATTGGTACCATTTCTGATACATTTCATCACTTTTGCCTTGCGTTCATTTATACTCAGTCCAGAATCTTCCTTCAGTATTTTGTTCATGTCATTCAGTAACTTCTCAATATCCTCAGCCCTCTCTGCTAACAAGACAATGTCATCAGCAAATCGTAGCATACTGATTTTTTCTCCCTGAACACTAATACCACATGAAAATTTTCCTTTTACTTCCTTTATTGCCTCATCTACATACAATTTGAATATTAACGGGGATAGACTACAGCCTTGTCTCACACCCTTTTTAACTGATGCATGTTTCTCTAGTGATTCTCTACTTTTATTATAGCCACTTGATTCTTATATAGTTTATTAAGTATTCTTCTATCTCGATAGACATGACTTCTTTAAAATTTTCAACATCATGTCCCACCTAACACTATCAAAAGTCTTTTCTAAATCAATAAACGCCAAAAAAATCTTTGCTTTTATTGTTCCGCCCTTAAAGTATTATTCTTAAATCCAGAATTGCTTCCTTCGTACCACGATTTGTTCTAAACCCAAACTGATCTTTACCTACTATCTCTTCTACTGTAGTACTGATTCGATACTGGAAATTGTAAAATATAATTGTGTTAATTTATAAATAAAGATTAAACCTTAATACCTTGATACATTAAATTCATCCGCTGTTACGAAAACATTCTAATATCTAGTTTTTCGCTGTTGTTGATCAGACCACTTCTTGATTGTGGTGGAGTGTGTAGAAATATTTGCTGTCTGCAATATTCCTCAACTAAAATAGTAGTAATAAACACGCTGCCATTTTGAAACATCACCACATACTGATTAGCGTCTAATATTACTACCTGGCAATCGGAACTTCTGTTTCTACTGATTCTTATAAAACACGGTCCCCATAGTCAGATGGTTATTGGAATAAAAAATATTTTCATTTCGACAACTTTAATGAACCGATAGACCAGACTAATATTTTCCAATAAGTTCAATTACAACACCAGCAATTATGGTTATACGAAGATTTAAAGTCCTTTGGCCAAAAATGAGTCATGTTTGTACCAACTAATCACATTAATTTCAGTTCAGCACGTGAAAGAAACAGTTTTCTTTAATCACTTTACACCATATTTTATAATACACTCGTTTCTCCACCAATTACAGTTTTTGTTTCGCTGACAGGGCAATGTGAATTAGTTTAGCTTGTCGCAATGTAATTGTAATTCCACATACTGTGAGCGTAAAAAAACTTTATAGCCGTACAATTCCGTCTGGATAAGTTACCACTATACCAGCGAACATCAAGGAACTTACTAGAATTCATTTGCAAAAATTCTATTTTTTACAATTAATCCAGCGATACAGATCTGTAGCAATCGATATTACCCTTACATGTCCCAGAGCAACATGATACAATAATTAACCAAACTATAATCATAATAATAATAAAATAAGGTGGGGCCTTTAATTAGTAATATGGCAAGTGGTGTAGGACCCACATTATGGGTATCAAATTCGGGAGCCGGAAGAAGTTCAAAGGAGAGCAGGAAGATTTGTTTGCGAAAATTACCACCGAATACAATCATTAACTGATATGCTGAACGTGATGGGTTGCGAGACAGAATGCGGGTTAAGAGAGTGTTTCGTTTGTTCAAGGCTTAATGTCTTAATGATCAGGAGTTTTACATGAACGGGAAAAGGTGACCATAATTATAAGCTAGCACTTGAACTCAGATGAAAGGGGGTGGGAATATTTTCTTTTATAGGTAAGGGAGTGAGGGACTGGAATAAATTACCAAGAGAAACAATTGACAGTTTATAGTAAAGGGCGGGAGACGGTAGGTGACAGGTATTTGGCAGTATTAAATAACTACTCCAAGATAATCACTTTCCACTTGCTCATTTTTCGTGTGCGCTCTCGAATTTACGTTGCACACCAAGGCATCAACTCCGTCCAAAGATATTAAATACAAACATGAGCAAGTGTTCCAGCGATTAATCACACACTTCCGAGAACTTCTGACTGACAACTAACTAACTCGTTCCTGCCGATCGCTTATATAGACGATCCAGAAATTTCCAGAATAAAACGGAGAAAGCCTGCCCGATTTTTTTCGAATTCTAGTAATGCTTTAGTAATTAAAATGACGTTAAAACAATCAGAAGCGATGCAAAATCGTTCACAATAATCATGAAAAACACTAAAAGGAAAATTAAAGATATTTACAGGTATTTACAAACGAAATTATCGACATAAGCCAGTCAGAACCACTCAGAATTTCCCTGTGAACATCGCAGCTCGCATCAGCACCCATAATTACAAACTTTTAATTAATGTTTCACACATGTCTTTGGAATTTACCGCAGAATACAATCGGTAAGTAATATGATAAAGGAGTTGGAGTGGGATTCATTGGAGGATAGAAGGAGGGTGAAGAGGGTCATGGGAGTGTACAAGGCGTATACTGGTGATGAAGCAGGGAAAGATATTGATGGGAAAACGAAGAGAGGTGCTTGGAAGGGTAAGGTTGACCATGACCACAAGCTGGCACTTGATTTCAGGCACAAGGGTGTGGGAAAATTTTATTTCGTAGGAAAGGGAGTGAGGGACTGGAATAAATTGCAAAGAGAAGTGATGAATAACTTACAGGAAACAGTGAAGGAATTTAAAGTAAAAATTAGTAGAGGGCAAAAGTAGGTTGGAAGGGGAAAGGAAGGGGGTGTAGGGAGATTGCCACTGTAGTGGGCGCTCTATCACAATTTATCAATTATATAATACTGCCATTCACCGTATTGCTTAATATTTACATAGTTTCTTAAAAATATGTTCGTTTAAACAAATCCACAATTAATAACATGAAAAATATACAAAACCATAATTAATCAACAGCTTGCTACTAGTGTTGCAAATTGGAAAAAAATATTTTTTTCAGATTTGTGAAAAAAACATGAAAAAAAACTAGCACCCTGGTTTTTTTTCAGAAAACAATATATTTGATAACTTATAGTTTTATTTACGGAAGTTACATTTTAAATGTGTGTTTTAAATCTTACTAAATCATATAATGTCTTACATAATGATTCATAAACGTATCTATATAGGTAACATAATTTTATCCATCCTCTTGGTCAGTATCACATTCACCAGTATCAGCACTACCAACACTAGTGCGGTCGGAGTCGGAATTTTCTGTTTCTTCTTCTTTCTCCTCTAGATTCATAACTTCAGAAATAGTTACATTTTCTTTTACTGGTTGTTCTTGTATTGTACGCAAAAGATTTTGAGATTGCAATTTTAAATTGTGAGCAAAGTACGCACTGTGCATAGAGACTGCGCCGATAGTTCCATATTACGGTCTTTTAAGTTTGAATTTAAATCTATTAGCATACAAAATAGGAGCTTTATTTCTTTTCAGTCGTTGGTTTACGCCAACGGTTGCAAGGAAACGATTCATAATAACTGACAATTTAATGATTCAGTATCACTATACGCTGCGAGTTTAACATGTATACGAATATAAGGAAAGCACAATAAGTAATAAAAAGAGGTAAAAAACCGGAGATAAATATAAAATTCCTAATTTTTTGAAAAGATCCGTAGATCTACAGATAAATTTGTAGGGCTGGCAGCAGTAGTTCAAATAGTGAGTATCAATCCAAACAACGGGGATTCCTTCTCGTGCAACCTAGCCTATTCGGGAAATCCCCGTTCGTAAAAGAATACTTCAGTCAATGTTGCCAATACATTTATAATTTTTTTTTCCTACTGAACCAGAAAAATATAGAAGATTTAAAAATTAAGATAAGTACTTAGTATAAACTCTAAAACAGTCATATTAAACGATAAATGCCTTAAAAATATCAAATTTAGTAGTTACGAAAAAAAACATGATCCAGAAAAAAACATTGTTTTTTTTTTCACAGTTTTTTAAATTTTTTTATTTTATTCAAGTCAGAAAAAACCGGTTTTTTACAAGACTACTTGCTACCCATAATTCTTTTAAAGTACAATTTCATCGTAGGGCTGGATTGAAGGGCAATTATATAGGGGTGAAAAGTCGTGAGGGTGGGCGTGCACGGACGTTGCCATGGGAGGATGTGTGCTACATCGAAATTGTCGTCTTTTGAGCCACATTCCGACTTTTCTCTTCCTTCCGTTTGCTTAGTTCATACGATCTCTGGTGTTGTGAACTGTACGTGTTGCTCTACGAGACGCATTAACCGGCGTCCATTTATTTCCGCTCGTTTTCTCGTCTTTGTGATTCCCTTTGTGCGGGCCCCCTGTCCACACACACACACACACACACACACACACACACACTCGCGTGTCAGGGACGACATAAAACGCCCCGCCGCCACCATATTGCGTCGTAAAGGCCGGTCGCCGCTTTTTACGACGCGCGAGGTTGGCAACGTGCGCAGGTGGCTGCACTGTCTGCAGCGATACCAACATCGCACAAACGAAATCGATGCCGGCCTAATAAGTAATTTCCACAGTGGAGCAACGTCCGCAGTGGTGCCAACTGTCCAAATGTGCGCTCGCACAGCACGGGCCAGTAGCACCAACTGTACTATTCATTTCGTACATAATCCTCCTACAACTCCTCCAAACAAAACCATTCTTCAAATGGAGGGACATAACTATACAGTGTAAGTAAAAAAAAAAAAACTTTACAATCTTCGAATGATATAGAAATTTATTGAGATAACTTCCAGAATCGGTAGCTGTGTCATTTTGTAGAAAACAACCTCAACTACCATTTCTTATGCGGCAAACATCCCACCGGTAATCAATTTCTTCCGGCGATCGTTGCAGCAAATCAGACGTAACTTGTGCAACGGCAGCGTAGATCCGACTTTTCAGGTCGGCCAAATTGTTTGGTAGGGGAGGAACATACACACGATCTGTAATGAAACCCCAGACAAAGAAATCCAGGGGTGTCAAGTCTGCGGAGCGAGGTGGCCATGTGATTGGCCAATCCACCGACCTGGGAAGCGATTATCGAGGAAACCTCGAACTTCCGCGAGGAAATGAGGTGGTGCACCGTCTTGCTGGTACGAAACCATCCCATCTCGGCCATCTTCATCGATCTGTGGAATTAAAAGTTTTCAAGAATATCCAGATACACAATACCACTGACAGTTTTCTCCGTGAAGAAGAAAGCGCCGTACACTTTCACTTTGCTAAGACCAAAGTTCTCGTGCCCACAGTAAATTGTAGGCCTGCTTGGAGGTTCTTTAGCGTATTCGGCGTGAAATTTACGCCGAACAGCTGTTGCAGAGTTCGTTTTATGAAACCAAAACACACAGCTAGCACGCTCCGCACCAGTGAAAGCAGCCATTTTAACTCTGCACTACGCTGGCGCTCCTAGTGGCGGAATAATGTACTGACGCACGACGTCCATCAAACTTGAGGTTGTTCGCTACAAAGTGACACATCTACAGATTCTATAAGGTATCTCAACAAATTTTTTCATCATTCCAAAGTTGTTTAAACTCCTTTTTTTGCTCTCCCTATATTTTTCTCTGCGGTTGTGGTTTTCTTCTTGCTCATACATTTGACAGGTTATTGTTTATACATTTATTGGATATCAACTCCTGTTTTGTACGAAATGTTCATTTTACTAGGTCCTAACCAACATTGTCATTGGGACATTGTGATGTAGCACGGTTGTTGTAGACTATTTTCGTAATCACGTGACAACGCGATTTTCCTGAACATTCTAGTACGAACAATTGGATGTTGTGGGCCTGTACAGCGCAGTTCTAGTGCAATAAAAGTGAACATAAAGGTAGAGAAAAAAATTACCAATGCAAAATCCAGTTATAAAATACCACCGACGCTGGAAATACCGAATCCGGTAATCCTGCCGGGTACAGAGGACCGACAGCTTTACGCGGAATCCGAACCACGGAGTGTCCTAGAGTACTTCATATGAACAAAGCAAAGCTTTTCCAGAGGTGGAGATGGGGTATTAAGGGTGAACGTAATAGAAAATGCACAAGTGGCTAACATGTAGATGTAGATGTAGAAAACATCTTTTATTTATTTATTTCTCGTGTTCAGGACATAACATTACAAGTTGAAACAAAATAAATAAAGTTAATTAATTAATATCAATCTTATGGACTATAGAACACAATTAAATGGAGTATGATCATAATTCCGCAATCCTGATGGTCTTCTGATTTGCCCTAAAAAGGTCGTCGATATTGCAAGTTTCAGGTAGATTCC
>JARYHS010009723.1:0-10306 GCA_031002005.1 Vandiemenella viatica | reverse complement strand
CTGAAAAGTAGTTGCATCTCATCTTTAAATTGTACACAAATGGTCATCAAGCACTGTTGCTCAAATGTCCACCAAAAGAATTAAGTGTCGTTTTTTATATAAAGCAGAAGACTTCAGGCAGGGTTACAGCTAAAATTATTAAATACATTTCAAAATTTAATAATATAGTTTTTTATGCACTTTCTCTTTGATTGTCGACACAGCTAGCTGCCACAATAGAAAGATCTTAGAGACAGAGATTCTGTGTGGAAGGTCCAGAATTTCAGATAATTCCTACTCACTTCAGTTCAGAATGGTGTTTGTATAGTCGAGTATGTTGCATATAATTCATTGTGGGAAAGATACATCAGGATGTTATTGTTAACAATGCAGTAAACAAATTGACTACCGAGGCAAACAATATGATTCAAAGTTGGTGACGTACTGTAAGAATACTATTTCTTATTATTAATTTTTATTCTTACATTTATGTACATTTTCTTTATTTATCATTCCATTAATACACTTTCAGCTTAACACTTTTTTGTTACTATACATCATGACATAAAACAATCCAAAGAAACTCTCTGTGATATTATATCACAATAATAAAAATCTATGGTCCAAGGATATTAGGTCTATATCACCACTAAATTTTCATAACTCCTATGTACTTATATGTTACCCTTCAGTACTGGTGATGCGACACTCGACTAATTTGCATCTACCTAAAGGAGGCTGGCACTATAAGGTCTAGATATTGTTTTAATTCCATGCTGTGTACAACTTGTTTACAACTGGCCAGGCAAAAATTGTCTTAAAAGTATACAATTATACCCTTACCTAGAAATACAGTAAATCTCTATGTAGGGCTTGTAAATGGGACTAGAAATGTTTTTAACATGGTTTTCATTCAAAATCTCTCTATTGTTGACAATATTTTTACCTTTTCTTTTTCTTATACTTTATGACTGTTTCCTCGAATTTATGAACTCAATAGATCTCACTCTACAGTCTATTAAACTATTTAAAACAGGGATCACCTGCCCCCGGTCATCTGCCCATATATCATTCATCAACTAACTATTCCCAATCACCTATACTATCACAATATGGAAGCCAAAACTTGTCTACACAAGCCATTTCAGCAGGGCGGTTCAACCCTATCTCCACTTTCTAACTTAAGCTGTTCACCTCAATCAGATTGAGAACATCCACTGTTTCAGTTGAGATGGGCATACAATTGATGCATATTGAGTTCAATCTAGTTAAACCTTGAGGCTAGGGAAAATGATGATGTAAATAGGATTTATTATGTTTCAATTTAAAAGTGTTTTATTTGTAAAGAGTCCAGAATTTTTTCAATATCCAAAATATTGTTATCAATCATTCCACTATGGCTGTAAAATTTCAGGTTTCAAAATTCGGCTTTGAAGGCGTTTATCTCTACCCTAATTTTCAACCAACTGTTTGTTTATGTAGGTAATGCCGTGAAAATGGCAGAAGACAAAAGCCGATCCAGCGTTATGACATCATCCACACTTCTGCTCCTTACTGACGCGAAGCTGTTTCAACATTTGGGTTACAGGCTACACTAATCTGGTATCCAGTGTCCCTGTTAACTAAAGAATCAGCTGTCCCAACAACATTATAACAGACGCTGTTGAAACAGAACAGCTGATTAGTTACCAGGAAAACTGGATACCAGCTAAGTGTGGATCTGGAATCCAGCTATCAAAATGTTGAAACAGCTTCGGATCGGTAAGGAGCAGAAGAGCAGATGACATCATCATGCTCGCTGGGCTTTTGTCTTCCACAATTTCTGTGGCACCAGATAAACAAACAGTTGGTTGAAAATGAGGGCAGAGATAAAGCCTTTGAAACATCCCAGAGTTGTGTTATTTGAACACGGCTGGAAGCCCGAGAAGAGTTTATTAATTTACAACACCATGAAAAGCTACATTCATCTTCGTATGTTTTTTATTAAACAGGAAGGGTGGGGTATGTGAGGTGACAGTGTTGCCTACCAATACCTTTCCTTCTCTATTTTCATAGAATGTGATACTAGCAAGACATTTATGAAGACACTGTACATAGTTTTTGATATGTTTGCTAAGTTAGGAGAAGGCATGGAGCACGTTACCAGAGACTTAATTATTGGCAAGATGGTGGGAGAGACAGAGAGAAATAGAGAGTATGGGCATTGTTATGTAAAGATATAATACTCGACAAAACTATGACAAATTTAGCTGTTTGAAAAATGAATACCAATAGTAGTATGTTTAAGAAAGGAAAGAGAAATATGACCCATATTGAGTTCAATCTAGTTAAACCTTGAGGCTAGGGAAAATGATGATGTAAATAGGATTTATTATGTTACAATTTAAAAGTGTTTTATGAAGGTGGCTGGGAATGAAGAACATAAAAAAGAACAAACACAAGAAACATGCAATATTTCAGTGGTTATCCTTATTCTTGCTAAATGTGAGACACCAGGTGGAGCCAGACATGTACGACAATGGCCGACTGGTGGATGGAGGTTACATGACATGAACAACATAGATGAAGTGGGAAAAAATATAAGCAATGTAAATAGTAGTGATAATAATTGCTGGGTCTGGTGGGGGGATTTATTGGAGATTGAGGATATTCTGGTAGGATAGTTCCCATCTACGGCACAGGTCCTTCGTTTAGTATCTGCTCTCAGTAAATTCATTCCCACTTGTCTGTGGAGTTGTATGCCTCCTTCATAAACTATTGCATACACGGTAATGCATGTTCAAACTCCCAGCCTGGCTAGGTAGCTACTTTCAATGTCTACATACCGTTCGCCAGGTGTCTCAGAAACAGGTTGCAGATGTCTTTTAACTTAACTACAGATACAATCAGTTTCTTCATTTAAAACAGTAATAGAAAATTATGTTGCAGAACAATGAAGACTTATCATAATAACTGACATAGTATTACTGTGAAACTTGAAATATTTTGAGGACTAGATATCCATCTGGAGGTTAAAAGCTTAATTAAATTCCATTAACGCAATGTACGAATTTGGTTCGATGACCCGAATATTAGAACATAATGTATTTTGGTTAATGGTACACAAGGCCGGCATTAGGGGGGGGGGGGTAAGGGTCAAAAGTACCGGACCCGCCAGCTGATGGGGGGCCCCGATCACCGATTGTAGGGGCCCTCACCCATTGTCACCCGGCCAGTTGGTAGAGCTAAAAGAAAAGGTCACCCATCTTACCCCGGGCCGAAATTCCTAGCGCCGGCCCTGATGGTACATTAATGTAACATAACAGATAAATGCATGTTAATTATTGGGCAACATAACACAACAAGACAGTGTGGTCAGCCCAGACTAGTGTTGCAAATTGAAAGAAAAAAAAATCAGCTTTGTGAAAAAAACATGAAAAAAAAACCTTGGACCCTTGTTTTTTTTTTTCTTCAGAAAACAATCTACTTGATAAATTATTTTTATATAAGGAACTTTCATTTTACAAGTGTGTTTTAAATCTTACCGTGGTCCAACACTTGTCACCCAGTTCTTTCCTGGCCTGGAATCTGTCAACCAGATACTCCGCCGTGGGCATGATTTCTTACGTTCCTTCCCTGAAATGCGTCTCTCCTTCCCAAAATCCTACCCACTGCTCCCCGCACTTGCTTCAGCAGACCGCCCAATCTGTACAACATCTTGGTCCACAAGTATTTACCTGCCGACTCCTCTAGACCTCCACAGGGATCTTTCCCGTGTAACAGACCCGCTGTAAAACTTGCAGCATGCACCTGCCACCACTACTTACTCTAATCCTGTCACAGGCGAATCTTTCCCTATAATTGGACATGCCACATGTGCTACCACTCACCTTATTTACCAACTCACCTGCATCCACTGCACTGCCTCTTACATTGGTCTCACCACTCAACAACTTTCCTACAGAATGAATGGCCACAGGCAAACAGTTATACTTCCAACCCAGACCATCCCGTGGCAATTCATGCGAACTTCCATAATTCAAACAACCTCAACACCTGTTTCACAGTCAGAGCTATTAGAGTTTTTCCAAATACCACCACCCCTTCAGAACTCCGCAGATGGGAACTAGCCTATCAACATATCCTTGACACAGACACACCCCTGGCCTAAACCTACGTTAAACCTGTCACTTGCTATTTCTCATTTCATTTTACAGTGATTTTTTTTTTTTTTTTTTTTTTTTTTTTTTTTTTTTTCAATATGTATATTTTCCTTTTTATTTATTTATTTTATTATTTTTTGTATATATATATATTTTAAATTATTCTATCCCCCTTTATTTTCAATTATAACTTTTTTGAACTAAGCTACACAGACATTATATTCATTTGTTTCACTTTTATCGCTGGTCAAGCCTATTCCCTACCCCCCCCCCTCCCGGCAATTCTTCCACTACCACGCGTTTTCCGCCTGTGCTTCATTCATGTGGCAGGCTCGGATGTGACCACATCTTTCCCCCTGCCATATGTCTCGCCTCCTACATGAGGAAGACTAAAAAGTCGAAATATTGTGTAATTCTTTTGTTTTGTGTTTTTACGTGTCTCGCCCTCCTGCCTTCATCTGTGGTAAGTGACGGGTAACTGTTTATTTTCCCTATCCTATCTTATTTTAAATCTTACTGAATCATTAATGTCTTACATAATGATTCATAAATGTATCTATATAGGTAACATAACTTTATTCATCCTCTATGTCAGTACCACATTCACTAGTATTAGCACTACAAACACTAGTTCAGTCAATGTCGGAATTTTCTGTTTCTTCTTCTGTCTCCTGTATATCCATAACTTCAGAAGTAGTTACATTTTCTTTTACTGGCTGTTCTTGTATTTTACGCAAAAGATTTTGAGATTGCAGTTTTAAATTGTGAGTATAGTACACACTGTGCATAAAGACTGCACCAATAGTTCTGTATTACTGTCTTTTAAGTTTGAATTTAAATCTATTATCATACAAAATAGGAGCTTTACTTCTTTTCAATTGTTGGTTTACACCAACGGTTACAAGGAAACTATTCATAATTACTGACAATTTAATGAGTCAGTACCACTATACTCAGAGTTTAACAAGTATATGAATATAAGGAAAGCACAATAAGTAATAAAAAGAGGCAAGAAACTGTATATAAATTTTAAATTCCTATTTTTAAAAAAAGATCCATAGGTCTACAGATAAATTCGTAGTGCTGGCAGCACTAGTTCAAATAGGGAGTATTCCTTCTCGCGCAACCTAGCCTCTTCGGGAAATCGCTGTTCATAAAAGAAAGTTTCAGTCAATTTGCCAATATTTTCGTATTTTTTTTTTCTACTGAATCAGAAAAATATAGTAGTTTTAAAAATTAAGATAAGTACTTAGAATAAACTCTAAAACGGTCATATTAAATTTTAACAGCCTTACAAATTTGGGATTTAGTAGCTTGTAAGGTGCCTAGTGGTTGAGGTTTGTAAGGTGCCTGTTATTAGTTAAATACTGTCCCTCAGGTCATTATTAGTAGAAGTATCAGTTTCCCATTTTAAGTTTGATGTTCCACTCCGGTATCTTCGTCTAGAATCGGCTAATGCAGATCAGATAGGCCCACCCCGAGGACACGATACCGACACTGATACAGATAACTGTTCACTTATAACACCGATTTTGATGGGATAAAGTAGCACATTTAGTGGGAATAGACATTCAAGACACTTTAAAAGATAAATTAGATGAAAAACTTACCAAAGTAGGCCGTAATAAGGATCAGAAGGTAACGCCATAAGCACACATGTTAAACATTTGCAGCCCGTATTTTGATAATATTAGACACTTTTCAGTACTGCAAAGGGTAGATTAAGGGGTAAAAACACCCTAGAATTAAGAATTTGTAACTCTTAGCTCTAGATATGGAAGGTTTAACGAATAATAAATTAAATTAGCTAGGCCACAACACAAGTTAACATTTTGAAAATTCATAACGGAGAGAACTCCATTTTCACTGTAATAATTTATACACCACAGGAAACTACACTCACTTTGGAACGTTTTGAGGTACCTTTTAGCAAAATTGGAGTAATAACAGGGGAGCAATAGAATTTATAAGTTTAAATGTACTGATTGGAACATGAGGGTTGGGAAATAATTTTTAAAACACCGTACAGTGAACATACAGACTTGAGGATAGTTTAAACAGTTGGAAAAATTCAGAGAATCCAGAAATAATTTTTACTTGACGATAGCTTGAATAACTTAGAAATTACCAAAACAATGAATTACGTTTCAAAACATTACCGGCAACGAAGAGGATCATGGGACTGATACAGGACTCGCGCTATAGGTCGGTACATAGTAGGGAAGGTTAAGGAATCCAGTTAGCGAGCTTATTTTTGTTGATAAGTTGGTACACAGGGGAATCACGTCATCGCGGCAATAAATAGAGGAGGCCATGTTGTCTCAGGGCACTTTTTGGTCGGGTGTCCTGGGGAGTGGAAGTGCGGGCTGTGATCCGGAATCATCATGCACAGGAAGTTGAGAATACCGCGTGTGTTCGACACCATACTTGAAGCGTGGTAGGCAATGTAACTTTTAAATTTGGGGATCTCTTGCTGCTTGTCCTTCATAACCGGTAATCTTTTGGTAAGGAAGTTTCGATTTGCCTCAAGGGTTAACTGATTAATTTGACTATACTATTGTGAATAAATCTCTGGAACCCTAGAAACTTGACTTTATCTTAGAGTAGTTTTGACCTTTTCCGGATTTTAGGTTATCAAAATTCGGTGGCGACCATCACGATCAGTTAACCACCCTAGGTGCACGAGTCATAAAAAGGAACAGAACCTTTGATTTAGTCGGTTCCTGGCGACTAGTTGAGCTTATGAAGTCTGTGCTCAACCCCAGCGCAGCTTTGTTTCTCACATGGCGACCGTGACAGGACTTGGTATCTATCATTTTAGGAATGGGACATAGAGGAATCAATGTGCAATTTATGTGTATTTTTGTGAACATTAAAGTAAATTGAAAAAAAAAGAGACTTACTCGTGCAAAAGAGAAACATTTTTCAGACAAGAAACAAACGCCTAGAGAGGTGGAACTTTTGCTCACATTGTTCTGACTCTGTCACGAAAGAGGATTTTTGTACACTTTTATAGACCATATTTGTACATTTCTTATGTTTGATATTGTCTTTGTATTTTTTGTGCATTTTAGATTTTTTGGGGTTTCATGTAATTTTCATACTCAATCTTTTGCAGTGTATATTTAATGTTTGATTAGTTCTAAGGATAGTACACTACTTTAATTATGGATGTTTTCTTCAAAGATTTTGTAATTTAAAGGGTTAATTTTCAGAGATATTTAAAGATTTTTTGGACACACTGTGGTGACAAATGTGTCCTTCAGACACTGTTTATGAAAATTTTGCAAGTTGTAAGATATTCCAACATAGTTGAGAATGAGTCAGAGTTTGTGGAGTTTTGAAATAACTTTGTAAAGTAAAGGATGAAAGGAAGTTGAAATTTTGAATTATAATAAGTAGTAATGAGAATGAATGAGTTAGATGAAGGAAAGCAGGAAGAGATCCTTTTTTTTCCCAAATTCAACAGGGAGTTTTTTTCTCAAGATATGTCCTCATTTTTCTTTGTAAATAAGTCCAATCTTCTGGGGGCGTGTAAGGTGCCTGTTATTTAGTTAAATACTGTCCCCTCAGGTCATTATTAGTAGAGGGGGAGAGTAGTAGCAAAAGAAGTATCAGTTTTCCCATTTTAAGTTTGATGTTCCACTCCGGTATCTTCGTCTAGAATCGGCTAATGCAGATCAGATAGGCCCACCCCGAGGATACGATACCGACACTGATACAGATAACTGTTCACTTATAACACCGATTTTGATGGGATAAAGTAGCACATTTAGTGGGAATAGACATTCAAGACACTTTAAAAGATAATTAGATGAAAAACTTACCAAAGTAGGCCGTAATAAGGATCAGAAGGTAACGCCATAAGCACACATGTTAAACATTTGCAGACCGTATTTTGATAATATTAGACACTTTTCAGTACTGCAAAGGGTAGATTAAGGAGTAAAAAACACCCTAGAATTAAGAATTTGTAACTCTTAGCTCTAGATATGGAAGGTTTAACGAATAATAAATTAAATTAGCTAGGCCACAACACAAGTTAACATTTTGGAAATTCATAACGGAGAGAACTCCATTTTCACTGTAATAATTTATACACCACAGGAAACTACACTCACTTTGGAACGTTTTGAAGTACCTTTTAGCAAAATTGGAGTAATAACAGGGGAGCAATAGAATTTATAAGTTTTAAATGTACTGATTGGAACATGAGGGTTGGGAAATAATTTTTAAAACACCGTACAGTGAACATACAGACTTGAGGAATAGTTTAAACACGTTGGAAAAAATTCAGAGAATCCAGAAATAATTTTTACTTGACGATAGCTTGAATAACTTAGAAATTACCAAAAACAATGAATTACGTTTCAAAACATTACCGGCAACGAAGAGGATCATGGGACTGATACAGGACTCGCGCTATAGGTCGGTACATAGTAGGGAAGGTTAAGGAATCCAGTTAGCGAGCTTATTTTTGTTGATAAGTTGGTACACAGGGGAATCACGTCATCGCGGCAATAAATAGAGGAGGCCATGTTGTCTCAGGGCACTTTTTGGTCGGGTGTCCTGGGGAGTGGAAGTGCGGGCTGTGATCCGGAATCATCATGCACAGGAAGTTGAGAATACCGCGTGTGTTCGACACCATACTTGAAGCGTGGTAGGCAATGTAACTTTTAAATTTGGGGATCTCTTGCTGCTTGTCCTTCATAACCGGTAATCTTTTGGTAAGGAAGTTTCGATTTGCCTCAAGGGTTAACTGATTAATTTGACTATACTATTGTGAATAAATCTCTGGAACCCTAGAAACTTGACTTTATCTTAGAGTAGTTTTCAGACCTTTTTCCGGATTTTAGGTTATCAAAATTCGGTGGCGACCATCACGATCAGTTAACCACCCTAGGTGCACGAGTCATAGAAAAAAAGGAACAGAACCTTTGATTTAGTCGTTTCCTGGCGACTAGTTGAGCTTATGAAGTCTGTGCTCAACCCCAGCGCAGCTTTGTTTCTCACAGTTTTTTGTCTGGTAAAACCTAATCACTCATCTCACTACTCATGGGATGTTCTATTGAAGCGCACATTTCAATAATCCACAACGAACAAAATACAAAAATCACAGTCCACACGCTAAGACAGCTTGATGCGTACTGACTGTAGAAACATTTTGATGCCAAGACGACGGCTCCATCTCCACCCACCTATACGATAGGCACAAACTCGTTCCTTTCTGAATAGCCCTCGTAGCTACAGTAAATTTGTGAAATAGTTCAATCATTTTTAATAACCCTATATGAATAAGCAGTTGTTCAGTTTCCTTACCTTTTTGCTTGGAACTGCACCTACCCAATTTTACATCACTGTTTGCTTCACTCTATTGACCTTAGTGGCAAGGATTGTCCTAGCAGGAGCTTTCTCTTTTGCCAGCATTGCTCTCAGGATCATGGCTGTTACTGAGCCTCGTCATCCGTCAAGGTGGTAAATCTTGAGGAAAATTGACGCAATATGAATACATCATTTGAATGTGACAAATGTATTGTTACTTTGTCAACCAAGATATTAGAAATATACTGTACATGGAATTTAAATATGTTTCAGTGGGCATGTTTGAGGAATTCATGCAGTGGATACACTGTTTGCCTCTCTTTTCAGATTTTAAATTATCCTATAAAATTTTCGTTTAACGTATCAAATGTATTATTTCTATCAGATTTTATTTTTTTTGGTTGCAGGCCATTATCTCTCTTCATACATAACCGAAATTGATAAATGAAGTATCATTTTAAAGATTAAGGTATCTGCTTTGATCATATCATATTTTAAGAAAGTAATTTTTTCAAATTCTACCCTTAAATGGCAAAAATATCAGTATGTCTAAATCGCTGTTTTTTGTGTGTCACGAGCCATTCATCTCCCTGGATACCTAACTGAAATTGTTAAATGAATTATCATTTTAAAGACTAAGATTTCCGCTTTGCTGACATCATATATTAAGACAGGAATTTTTCTGAATTCGACCAATAAAGGGCAAAAAGTTTCAATATTTCCACAACATGTTTTTGTGTCACAAGCCATTTATCTCCCTTCATATGTAACCGATATAGATAAATGAGCTATCATTTTAAAGATTAAGGTCTCTGCTGTGGTCACATCATATTTTTCAGAACTCGTTTCTTAAAGGGGAAAAT
>JARYHS010009722.1:0-20000 GCA_031002005.1 Vandiemenella viatica | reverse complement strand
TCCAATGATTTTTGGTAATCAAACTATTTATGATGCTTTATCTTGCTATTCAGTCTTTGGAGGTGCAGTCTACCTACTTTATTTATTTATCTTAGGGCCACAGCACATAATAAATGATACAATTATATACAATTGTTTCACAATATAAAAATTTATAATTGAATTTTAATTAAATTCAAAATCGACATAGTGCAGCCAATGTAGAGCTTCATTTGAAATGTCTATAAAGTCTATTTATTGATACCCTGCAGGCTCGAAGTGGGGAATCAAAGGTCACGTGACGGATGGTTTGTTTTTCCTCACCACAGTCGCAATTCGGTGAATCTCTTATTCCCCACGTGTACAGAGCTGAAGCAGTACTGCCATGCCCAGGTCTTGCGAGGAAGGTCGAGTCCCTTTAGTGCCAGTTGATTATCGTACCTACTACTGGTAGAAGGTTATCCAAAGAACTAGTCTCATGCGATTATCTGACTCCCTCCACCATGAGCTAACGTCTTCATCTCAACATACCTCTTGTAACCTATGTTTGCAGATGACATAATGTTGTATAAAAGAATCAAAACGATAGAGGATTGTAAACAGTTGCAGGGTGATCTGGACAGGATATCTAATTGGGTTGGTAAACATGGAATGAAGATAAATGCAAAGAAGAGTCAGCTTATTAGATACACAAATAAAAAACAAAAGGTTAATTATGAATATAAAGTGGGGAAAGATTTGCTTGCTGAAGACTTGAAATGTAAATATCTTGGAATTACTTTTGATAACAAACTTAACTTGGCAGGACACATAGGACAGGTGGTAGGAAAAGGATTCAAAGTTCTGAACTTGTTGGAGAGAGTCATGAGGGGATGTATGAGAGAAGTCAAGGAATTGGGTTACAAAACTTTGGTCAGACCATTGCTCGAATATGGTAGTGTAGTATGGGACCCTCATTTTACGTATCAAATACAGGAGTTGGAGAGGGTGCAAAAAAGGGCTGCTAGATTTGTTTCTGGAAATTATCGCAGAATGCAATCAGTGACGGATATGATAAAGGAGCTGGAATGGGATTTATTGCAAGACAAGAGGAGAATGAGGAGGGTCATGGGAGTGTACAGGGCATATACTGGCGATGAGGCATGGAAAGATATTGCAATAGGTATGAAAAGTAGATCATGGAAGGGAAAAGATGACCATGACCACAAGCTGGCACTCGATTTCAGGCACAAGGGTGTAGGAAGATTCTCTTTTTTAGGTAAGGGTGTCAGGGATTGGAATGAGTTATCAAGAGAAATGATGAATAATTTACCGAAAACTTTAAAAGAATTTAAAGATAAAATTTGTAGAGGGCAAATGTAGGTTGGTGCAGGATAGGGGGAAGATGGGTGTGTAGGGAAATTGCCACCGGAGCCTGTACTCCATTACAATTAAATTAACCTTCGTCTAGAGTTTTTTCCATCCAAGCGTTCCCTCCGCTAACTAATACCAGATATGTCAATACATGACCATCCTTCCTTCCCTTCTTTCTGTGAGGATTATCCACAAATATCTTTCTTTGCTCATTATTTTAAAAACGCGTTCATTTTGTAATTTTACTAGAATATTTATATTTCAGTATTCTCCTTTAGCACCACATTTTAAATGCCTCAGTATCATTTCTTTCTGGTATTCCTAAAGTCAGTGCTTCGCTACCATATATTCCTGTTTTCCATTCGTACATAAAGTTTTAAAAGTACCTTCTCAAACCTAGATCAATATTTGAAAATAAAAGATTTTTCTTTGTCAAGAAAGATCTTTGTGCTAGTGTTATTTTTTTTAACATAGCTTCTGCCATCAGTTGCAATTTTGCTTCCTACGTAACAGAATTCGCTTACTACTAATATCATATCTGATCATATTTTTGTATTTAGTATACAGTTATTTCTGTAAAGTTTCCTATGATTTACGGCTTTTTTGGTTTATATTTATTCCACATTATTACCTCACTATCACATTATTACCTCACTATTTTGTTGATGACATTCAATAAATTTTGAATATTCTCACTCTGTTCTACTAAAAGAACAATGTCATCAGAAAATCGCATGAATGTTATTGATTCTACTTGAAACGTTATGGTATATACAAATTTACTTCCTTTTTGCTTCTCTGTGATACATAAAATTTGAATATTAGAGGGCCTAGACTACAACCTTGTCTCTCACATTTTCTAGCTTTAAACATGTCTCTCGTAATTATTTACTTTTATTTAAAGCCATATTATTATTATTATTATTATTACTATTTTACATATGGCTCCACGCCACGGGACAAGGGACAGGAAGGAATTCAGCCATGGCCTTTTGAAGGAAGAATACCGACATTCCCATGGAGTGATTTAGGGAAACCATCGAAAACCCAAATCTGGATGCCTGGACGGAGATTCGAACTGGCGTCCTCCCGAATGCGAGGCCAGAGCGTTAACTGCTCACCCACTACGCTCCGTATGATTTTCAATAGATTGGTTTATAATCTATTCCAGAAAAAGAAATAGCGGTTTATATGGTAGCTAAGACTTTTGAGGCAACTGGGCTAACTTCAAAACTCAACTGATTTTTATTAAAATTCCTTTTAACTCTCTTGAAAGATATATATATTAAAATAACTGCACTTAACTCTAAATAATTAAATTAATGTTCACAAACTATAGATTAATAATTTATTTTCATTGTGCATCGGTATTATTTCGCAGTATTACAGTAATTAAGGTTTTGTATTTTTACCAAGTTCAAGGTACACAATTTGAAGGTATGGAATACTGTAGTAGCACCTCTTGAAACGTGTTGAATTCCTGAATGGTGAAAATTTCTTCCACTATCGGGTTTTTTAGCTGTCCTTACTTAGTCCTGAGTATCAATGACGGTAATACTGTCTTAATTTCTTTGGTCACTAAAGGGCTGTCAGTATTCAAATTTATTGACACTTCTTTCGTATATAGAAATAGGTGTGTATCTGAAGGTAATTTCAGGTAGCCACCAATCTTTCACCTTTTCGTATCACGTCACCAATACGGGTTTACCTCCCGTTCTTAACATAATGTTTATTACTGGATTTCTACAGCCCAACGTTTTACTAATGAAAATTGTACGACATGTGAACACTTGTCCCCCATCATAACTGTTTATTTTCTTCGGACCGATGCTACCAAAATGGTAGTTTAGAAAAGTTAGGACTCTCAGGATGGCAACTTTTGAAGCATGTGTAGGAAGGAATGGGGGGAAGGGATAGTTTACCTTCCGTTCTTAACATAATGTTTATTACTGGATTTCTACAGCCCAACGTTTTACTAATGGAAATTGTACGACATGTGAACACTTGTCCCCCATCATAACTGTTTATTTTCTTCGGACCGATGCTACCAAAATGGTAGTTTTGAAAAGTTAGGACTCTCAGGATGGAAACTTTTGAAGCATGTGTAGGAAGGAATGAGAGGACGGATAGTTTACCTTCCGTTCTTAACATAATGTTTATTACTGGATTTCTACAGCCCAACGTTTTACTAATGGAAATTGTACGACATGTGAACACTTGTACCCCATCATAACTGTTTATTTTCTTCGGACCGATGCTACCAAAATGGTAGTTTAGAAAGTTAGGACTCTCAGGATGGAAACTTTTGAAGCATGTGTAGGAAGGAATGAGAAGAGAGATAGTTCAGGAAAAACCAATGCTTATACAGTACTGGATTAACCACGTAGCAGGAGGTAGCAAATGCTATGGGCCTCGCGCTTCTAGGGGGCCTCGCGCCTCCTAGGGGGCCTCGCACCTAGGCTAGCCGGCGACTTTTTTTTTTAGCTCTACAAATTTCCCCCGGACGGCAAAAATCAAGGGCCTTTTCTTCACATTTGCTACGGGCCTCGCGCTGTCTTAATCCGGCCCTGTGCTTATATGCCTTCTTTTTTCCCTCGTCATATGATGGATTCGAATGCACAGAGGAGAGATTATATTTTGTCAAAATACCCTCTGTGAGTAACGGTGTAGACACGTATAACACCGAATGAGGAAAATCACTCCCTCATGCAATGTATCGTTCTCGGAGTGTCAGCGGAATTTCTGGGTGAGGTCACGGCGGCTGGAAGGCAGGTCACAGTTTCTGCTGACGCACATTTCCTGTCTTACCACCGGAAATCCCTTTCGTCTGCAGCTTGTCGCCTGATCTATCACGCACACAGAGGACATACTATCTATAGTATTACGTCGTACATCGTAAAATTTTTAATTTCTGTTCTCGAAATTATACTCCTGATATGAAATGGTTTTTCGCTCACCCTTAAATAGAAACACAATAAAACACGGAAGACTAAGACCTACATCGAAGCGATATCGAAAATGCTCAATGTGTTGGTACTTACCGTGTTGAAAATTTTGTGTTTGAAGCAAATAAGAGCTTTAAGTTGTAATATCGTATGAATTTCAATGGATTTAGCGACAGGTTAACATAAAGTAAATGATACAAATAGAGCTTAAATAATCTTAGCACTAATAAAAAGTTTTCAGTGCTTATTCCTTTTCGTAAAAAAAATAAAAAATAATAGCTAGTTACGATGTCGTACGTCTTTTGAAAACAAATGATATCTGTAGAATACTAAGAAAGAAAAGACCAATTCGTGTAGTAGTCATAAACCATCAGTTTTTAAACACTGGAGTCCGAAGATCATAAGTCGCGCACTAGTGGGTATTTGTAGAATTTCTATACACACCCATACACATATATGTATAAACTATATATATATATTCATCCATTAATGACGGTTGCGCAAAATAAAAGTTTTTCTAAAGCTATTTAGCTTCCGAAAATTGAGGTCAGATGTCATGGGTAGGATGACTTTTGACTTTTGGAACTGACAATGTTGACAAATTATCAGGAAACGATTAATTTTCACCTCTGGGTGTAGGATGCGCAAAGTAGTTGTTTTGCAATATTGGTTTAGTTTCGGGAAAAAATGTGACTGAATGTCATTTTCGTTTAATCTGTTTCAGACTGGGAGGTATTAACAAATAATCGAAAAAAGAGAAATTTTACGCATACTAATTTGATCTAGAAACTAATTTCTACAGATATTTTGGAATTGGATAGTTGACTAAATACGAGAAACATGTTAATACTTTACCTTATTATCTATTTTACTCACAAAACATATTATTTTTCAAAAATCTCACATTTACATTAACTATTTTTCATTTTTAAAAACGAATTTAAATTTACCTAGAAAACGCTCAAGACTGTCATGGCGTCTTGAATGACGTCACACCAACTAAAACAAAACAAAGCAGGCGTATATGTATATGGCAGGTGTCAATTTTCTTTAATTAAAAATGAATTCCTCGTTTTATTTGCACTGTGTAGTGCCCCATTGTAAAAGCACAACAATAAAAACGCCAAACAAGTTATTTATATATGTTCCAAACAATGAACAAATACGGAAAAATGGTTAAAACTTGCTCATAGTTTATCTGCAGATTCAAGAATCTATTTTTGTGAGGATCATTTTGATGTAAGTGTTTGTACACAATATATTTCTAAATCTAAAGCAAAACTGATGAATTTTGCAGAACCACTACTTTTCAAATATTGATAACGTAGTAAGGTATGAATGAGTTGAAGTTGTTTTGGTTTTATGATTTAAAATCTTTCTTTAGTCCTACGTTTAATATAATAAACAAACTCTGGCAGCACTATCAGTACCGTAGTATCACAATCTGGTGATGGATTCTTATGCAGCTCGATGAAACAAACCGTAAAAAAGAATATATATATATATATATATATATATATATATATATATATATATATATATATATATACTAGCATTTGCCCGCTGCTTCACGCGCGCGTGCCTTGGCAGGTGTAGAAATTATTTACCGATTTTATTCTCTTATCAGACATTAACGTGGAAAGGCATGAACTGTTAATGTATTCTGAATAGTTTCGTTTTGTTTCGGTTAATACGTTAGGTTCGGTTTTCATACTGATGTCAGAGAGTTGTTTTATTCATATTTTAACATGATGCAATTGATTCAATAGTAGAAAAGGTTCCTGAAAAATTAACAGTAGTAATTCGTGGTTGTAATTATTGTGCGAAGTATAAACATTTATTGTTTAGAAAGGCTTTCACGGTTCAAACGACGTTCTTTCTTCTGTGCGCTTTCAGAAGCTATGGATTTAGCGTATAGAACCCGGTTATAGGTCAATCGCTTTTCTCGGTGCAGGTTACTTTCATTTGCTCTAGCTATTTCATCTAGTTCTCTTTGACGTTGCAGACGATGTTGTCGGTCTATTTCACTCTCATTTAGCCGAATATTATATCTGAAAGCAATATTTAACTCAGCTAAAACATAATATTTTTAAATGCTGATATGGAGGATTCCACGTTAACCGTGGTACCGAAAATTTAAATGGATATATAACAGTTGTAACGTTAAGAAAGCTGTTATTATAATCATTATGTGTAATTTTTTTGGCTATTTTATGTGTAAACTTTGCCTGGGATTATATAGCTAGGTATAAGTTTTGTTAAGGATGTATCTGTGGATTTAATGAAAAATATTGTTTCCATGATACTTAGCTAAAAAAAGTTTATTTTTAAATGTGGATACCGAGGATTGCAACATAACCGCGGTGCCATAAATTTATGTAAATATAGCAGTAATCTACGACTTAGTCCTCTTGGAAGTGTGCTGAAACATAAAAATTCGTTACCAATAATCACAGCATCTCTATTTTTCTGATTTATTTATTTTTTGTTGTTTTTTATTTTTTGTTGTTTGGATATTGGTTTTATTTTATGTTGATACACCATCAGTTATTCCTGCTTTAAAATATAAATTTACGTGAATTGGAGCTACTTTTGATTTCAAATCGTCGTATCATTACTGTCATTATTTCAGTCAGATATAATTAATCCAAAAATGTCGAGATGTGATCATGGTACAGTTTATGTAGTAACGTGCATGTAACTGAAACAATTATTTCTGAGTGGCAACATTATCGCAAGTTGTGAATCGCTTGAAATGCAACCTGACAGCTGATATGCTTTGTTATAGGCCTAAGAGACGATGCCTGCAGCTTTATAATCTACGCGGTGTAGCATTAGGATATGAAACATTTTTAATTTAAGTTTCTTTCAATATAGCCGTATTTTCTATGGAATTATTTCAGTCGCATGTAACTACCTGGCGAAACAACCGCCAGGACCAGATGACAATTGACTCGTTTTGTTTAGCATCAGGCATAACGGGTTTAGTTTTAAAATTTAAGCGGGGTAGAATAGAATTTTAGGATGCCTAGTTATATTTGATGCAGAAGGCAACGGGAAACCACTGCATTAAAGACCCAAAGGGTATCCCGAGGACATGTAATCCTCTCAAATTACATATATCATGATGGCTTCTTCTTGGGTAAAATATTCCGGAGGTAAAATAGTCCCCCAATCGGATCTCCGGGTGGGGACTGCTCAGGGAGGAGTCATCAGAATGGATAGAAACATTCTACGAGTCGGAGCGTGGAATGTTAGAAGTCTGAATAGGGCAGGTAGGTTAGAAAACTTAAAAAGGGAGATGGAACAACTTAAGTTAGATGTTGTTGGGATTAGTGAGATTAAATGGAAGGACGCACAGGATTTCTGGTGTGGGGAACACAGGATAATTAGCACACAAGCTGTCAATGGAGTCACTGGTGTAGGATTTGTAATGAACAAGAAAGTAGGGAAACGGGTGAGTTATTATGAACAATTTAGTGACAGGATTATTTTGATGAGGTTAGAAACTAAGCCCGTCCCAACCACATTAGTACAAGTATATATGCCAACGTCACAGGAAGATGACGAAGAAATAGAAAAAATATACGCTGAAATTGAAGAATTAATCCAATATGTGAAAGGGGAGGAAAATCTAATAATCATGGGTGATTGGAATGCAGTAGTGGGAGAAGGAAAAGAGGGGAATACTGTAGGAAGTTTTGGTCTAGGAGAAAGAAATGAGCGAGGAAGCAGGTTGCTAGAATTTTGTGAAAGATATAAGCTAGTAGTGGCGAAACACACTGTTTAAGAACCATGCAAGAAGAATATACACCTGGAAACGTCCTGGGGATACAGGCAGATATCAGCTAGATTATATCATGGTCAAACAGAGATTCAGGAATCAAGTTCTAGACTGTAAAGCGTACCCAGGAGCAGACATAGACTCGGACCACAATTTGATAGTAATGAAGTGCAGGCTGAAATTCAAGCGAATAAGGAAGCAGTATAAGCAGAACAGACTAGAAGTGAATAAACTGAAACAATCTAGCACAAGAGAAAAATTTGCAGAAATGGTAGACTTAGGTCTAAGAATTAACTGTGAAAGGAGCTCAACCGAGGACGAATGGAATGCATTAAAGACCGAAATAATGAAAGCTGGCAAAGAAACCTTAGGCTTTAAGGAACAAGCTGCCCGAAAACCTTGGATCACAGAAGAAATTTTGCAGCTGATGGATCAGAGAAGAAGGTACAAACCTGCTCAGGATGAAGCAGGAAGAGAGCAGTACAGGCAACTTAGAAATCAAATAAATAGGAAATGCAAAATAGCAAAAGAAAAATGGCTACAAGAAAAGTGTGAAGAAGTAGAAAAGGAAATGGTCGTAGGAAAAGTAGATGTTGCATATAGAAAGATCAAACAGAATTTTGGAGAAATGAAGAAAAGAGGTATGAACATTAAAACTGCTGATGGGAAACCTCTTTTAAGCTCAGAAGATAGAGCTAACCGATGGAAGGAATACATTGAGAAACTGTATGATGGGGACGACTTGAACAATAGTGTATTGGAAAAGGAAGGCGATATCGACATTGATGACTTAGGAGATCCTGTTTTGAGGACAGAATTTAATAAAGCTCTGAATGACTTGAAAGCAAATAAGGCAGTTGGAATTGATGAGATCCCTGCAGAACTTCTTAAATCTCTAGGAGAGGAAGGAATCGAAAGATTATTCAAGCTGATATCAAAAAGTTATGAAACAGGAGAAATTCCTAATGATTTTAATAAAAATATCATCTTCACACTTCCAAAGAAAGCACAAGCCGACAAATGTGAGAATTATCGCACCATTAGTCTAACATCACATGCTTCAAAATTACTGACCAGAATAATATACAGAAGGATGGAAAGGGTAGTAGAAGAGATAGTAGGTGAAGATCAGTTTGGGTTTAGAAAAAATCGCGGTACAAGGGAAGCAATTCTCTCTTTAAGATTAATACTTGAAGGACGGATCAAGAAAAACAAAGATACTTTTATGGCATTTGTTGATTTAAAAAAAGCTTTTGATAATGTTAGGTGGGACAAGATGTTCAAAATTTTAAAGAAGTCAGGCCTAAAGTATCGAGATAGAAGAATACTCTATAAACTATATAAGAATCAAGTGGCTGTAATAAAAGTAGAGAATCACGAGAGACATGCATCAGTTAAAAAGGGTGTGAGACAAGGTTGTAGTCTATCCCCGTTAATATTCAACTTGTATGTAGAAGAAGCAATGAAGAAAGTCAAAGAAAAATTTTCATGTGGCATAAGTTTTCAGGGAGAAAAAATCAGTATGCTACGATTTGCTGACGACATTGTCTTATTAGCAGAGAGGGCTGAGGATATTGAGAAGTTATTGAGTGGCATGAACAAAATACTGAAGGAAGACTTTGGACTGAATATAAATCAAAGTAAAACAAAAGTGATGAAATGTAGCAGAAATGATACCAATACTAGCAGATTAAATATAAAAATAGGATCTGATGCAATAGGAGAAGTGAGTGAGTTCTGTTACTTGGGAAGCAAAATTACAACCGATGGCCGAAGCAGGAATGATGTTAAAAGCAGAATAGCACTAGCAAAAAGAGCCTTCATGAAAAAGAGAAACCTTTTAGTTTCAAATATTGATCTAGGAATTAGAAAGAACTTCTTAAAACTCTATGTGTGGAGCACAGCACTTTACGGGAGCGAAACATGGACTTTAGGAATACCGGAAACAAGGAAAATTGAAGCATTTGAAATGTGGTGCTACAGAAGAATGCTGAAAATTAAGTGGACAGACAAAAAAGAAATGAACGAGTTTTGGAAATGATGGGTGAGGAAAGAAGTTTGTGGAAGAAGTTTACAGAAAGAAGAGACAGGCTGGTGGGTCATACAATATTTTGAGACACGCTGGATTGGTTAATTTGCTGGTGGAGGGAACAGTCGAAGGAAGACAGAGATTGGAATGTATGAAGTATGAAGCAGGTAATTGAGGACGTGGGTTGTAAGGGATATGTGGAGATGAAGAGGTTAGCACAAGATAGGAAGGGATGGAGGATTGCATCAAACCAGTCGAAAGACTGATTACAACAAAAAAAAAAAGAAGAGGACTAAGTTTTAATTTCAGTATCGAATTTCAGATAGTTTCACAATTATCTTAAAATTATATATGTACGCTTCGGTTAATCTAAATATGAATTATACTTAATTCTAAAAAAATGACATTAAAATTATAAATAATATCTATTATTTTGAAATTCAATAGTTAAAAAATATTATTGTATTGGGATTTGTATGCCCGGTGGGAGAGCGGCAACGGTCTGGTATGAAATTAGGAAGGATGCGTGTTGGAATCCCGTCTGGTCATCCAGATTTCGGTTTTCCACTGTTTACCGAAGTCACTCAGACTCAGTCCTTTTCCGCCTCTAATGACCTCAATATCAACGAGGCATAAAACCATAAACAAAAAAAAAAGGAAAAAAAAAAGTAGAGCTGCGTCAAAAATCTTCTGGGTTAAGAAAGTAGATCTTACAAAATTTGTTTACTATTTCTCCATAGTGAACTTAACGCCTTGAAAAGGATATTTTGTCATCTGACATATTTTGTTCAGGCTGTGCCCCTCCATGTAAATAAGTTTTGAAGTAAATACATGCATTTAATTAAAATATTTTTTTTAATTTCCATTTGGCATCTAATATACCTAACGACCACACTGTACAACACCGAGCTCTGACAGAACGTACTTAAAAATGCATTCTTAATTTGGAAGACTAGCTTGCCTGCAGCTTAGCCTTAGTGGACGTAGGAGTTTGAGGATAAATTTTGTTATCACCATAGGCGACCAGCTATTGATGTAAGGTATTTAGGTTAGATCTCTTTCGAGATGGCATAACAAAACTTTTAAAAAAAAAAAATCGCGTAACTCACAAGCAAAACGCATGCGAAATTTGTGATGGTTGTGTATAAACTCAGGATTGTCAAAATTTCGTGACGTCGTGCGAGTAAATTGTCCATTTTAAACTAATATCAATGTTCTAATGTCAGTGTGCAAATTTTAAGCCTAAAGTCGCTGAGCAGATCTTGTCAGATCATAAATGTTCTAGCCATTTTGGAGGTTTTTATCTTTGATGATATGAACAATCTTTGGTCTCGATTATATTAAGAATCTATGGCGAATATCTGCTTAGGTTACAAACAGCTTACAGTGGCTTACAGTTTCTTGCTCCGTTCTTAACATACGAATTGGCGATGGTTTTTAAATAATCACTGGAAGATACTGGCATTTGGTTTCCCCAAAAATTATTCTTTGTTATACTGTCCTCAATTCCTTGCAGAATATACACTTACAAACTGATTTTTCTACCGTTCTAAACACGAAAATCAACAGCCCATGTGCATACAATGTTTACATAAACAATTTTTTTCCGAACGTTATGTAGTTTTTACAGTTTTGCGATCAGATATATTATTATACCTGTAAAGATGAATCGTAAAAAATAAGAAAAGAATCAAAATATCTTTCTAAACTTAACACAGTCACATATATTTGATCAACCTTAGGTAATTATTAAAATTATTTGCAAATTGATAGTGTGGAGTAAAGTAATATTCGGAAAATTGCCTTGTAAAAATAAACTAATATGCACAGTTGGAAACTTGAAGTTTGGAATGCTTAGTCTTCTACCTTTTGTTCCTTTGACACCAGGATGATTTCTTTTTTAATCTGATCTCATTTTTTTCTGTACCTTTCCTGTTTTACGACGAAAAGTTCGCAAGAGATCTGTTTTATTTCATTCTCGCCGCATAATTCTGATATCGCGTTCTGGAGGACGCAGTTTCAATCCCCGTCCGGCCATCGATATTTCGGTTTTCGATGGGTTTCCCGAAATCACTCCAGGCTAAAGTTGGAATAGTTCCTTCTAAAAGGCTTGGACAGATTCCTTCCCTTGATGTCGACGAGACATAATACCATTAAAAAAATCGTTCTTGTTAAATAAAAGGGCTGTAATCGTCCATGTCCTGTTTTAAAGCACCATTCTAATGGTTCATTTTCATAATATCATTTTAAAAAAGTATTGTGAAATAACTGACGGTCTTGCAACAAAAAAATAAAAAAAACTTATTATTTTGAAAATGTAGTTTAAATGAAAGTCGGTTGGAGTTGGTGGACACAGTTTTATCTGTTAGATTTATTTAATGAATTAGTCCAAAAATGGTAAAGATAGAATACAAACGATAGAGATGTTTTTAAGAGGGAAGCAGATCTTCTACCGAAAAATTGTTGAATATTAATATTAACTATGTATTAATATTTTTAAGACTTTATTGTTCTTCGGCGGCCAGCTTATTAGAACCTGTGTAGGAGGAACTAGAAAGAAATCGATTATGGTCCTCTCGTGTTCAGCCGCAAATAGGGCAGCAAATATTGGAATTGGGGAAAACATTTCACGAACGGAATATTTTATCCTGGAAGAAATCGCCATAGTTAATTTTTCATTACTAAATTTCTTGGGAATTCTTTTCGGCGTTTAATGAAAAACAATTCCATTTCCTTTTGGATTCCCAAGCCGTTGTTGATTTCCGACTCGTCTGCCTTTGGAAGGATGTTCTTAAATCCAATGACAGTACGGTGTTGAATAGGTGCTGTTGACAGGCTGCAGTCATTCGGTTTCCAAAGAATCGTCTGGGTGTATGTATCGTCAAATGATGGCTGAAGTAATCGTTGGCGTAGTTGTATCTTCCATAGCTTTAAAGTTTTCGCTAGCACGAAATTTCTACCGGATCGTTCTTGTTAATTAACCAAAACTGTGGGCGAAAGTCGTGAAAGTGGTGGCATGTTTTATTGGATCCTTAATGAGGCTCTCACTTACACGTAACGGTTTTCTTTGTTCCGCTAATCATTTCCTTACAGATCAAGTCACGTCAGAGTTCTTTAACCGGTAGAATCAAAATTAGATTTTCTTCTTTTAAATGATTTCTCCGCAGTATATATTATAACTGCGTTTGCAAATAATGCCTTGCATAAATATTAAGAGATTCACTTGTTGGTTTCAGTTCCTTGCATACAGAAAAAAGGAACGTCTGAACGCAAACAATACACGTAATATTTCTCTGATCTTATTTTATCGGGTTATCAATGCAGAATTATTCTACTTTCTACAGGATCCCATTGCAATTGATAACGTCTTCGGTTAGGATACTAAGAAAATCGCCTAGAACCGATAATGTCCCATATGTTGTAGTCTGATGAATGGATTGTGATAAAATTTCACAGGAAGATATATTTTCTATCGACAGCAAAACAGATATGCAGACGAAAATTAGAGTACCTCCCACAGGGAAAAAAATAAATAGAAGAATATGTTTTTGCCTGCCGCATCGGGTGTTGTACCGTAGAACAGCTATTCATAAATGTAATCGGTGTTGTTTTAGAGATTTTCATTTAATTGTGTATTTTCCTATGCATGAACTTCCAAAGTAGTTAAAAGGGTGTATCCCCCCCCTCTGATTCTCCAAACATATGTTTAAAGAATATGAAAAAAATCAAGATTATGGCGCGTAATAATGACTTTAAAATTGTTTTGGATAAGATACAGTGACAAAGTTTCTCTTAAATTTTCATATTATTAACAAGGAGCAAAAAAGTAAAATTCCCACAGAATACTTGAGGAAATCTTTCCACGCGAAGTAGATTAATAAATCTTTAATGAAGACTTCCCAACTTCCAGTTTTACCTCGGTAGTCGCCATGTTCTGTAACAGATGTCTGTTTAACGTGAGCGGTAATAAAAGATAACTATTCATTAAAGTAGGATTATTATGATGCATTTGCATGTTTAAGCGGCAACGTCGTTGCAATCTAAAAGGTGTACGCGTTTATAGGGAATTCGTTGTTGCGTATAGCAGAAGTCGAATCATCGTAAAAATGTGACAGTCTTACTTAAAGTTTTGTCTGATTGAAGTCTTACAGTAGCGAGGAAATTGGTTTTTCTCTCTCTAAATAGAGTGTTTCTTTTGGAATTGACCTGACACCTTTTGTAAAGCATATTGTTTTAGATAGACTATAGTAAGTACCATGTTGTCAGTAAGCTGAAGTCATTTGTGCAGTAGGTTTTGTTTCTGACAAATAACTAATGCTTCCGACGGTAGATTACTGCTGTATGTTGTTGCCTTCAGCGAAACTGGTAACTTGTTATGTTAATTGCCTAGATCATCAAAACTTTTCCACCGGCTTACATTGTCGAAACAGTTAATCCTTCAAGTAGAGAGACTCCAATTTAATGACCTCTCTTGCTCTGTGGCATTATTTGAACAAAGCCGATATCTTTGGAAGGAGAAGAGCATAGAAAAGCGTGAGGGGGAGAAAAAAAATTGGATTGGATGCTTTTGACGTCAGAGACGAGTTCATTGGACTTGCAAACGGCGCAATTAAAATGCCATCCTGCACGTCTGTGACCGCTTTGTGAGAAGAACTGACGTGCTTAGAGTACTGGCAACACGCAGAAAAACTAGGGGCTGTAGCCGGATATATTCACATATATTCTCGATGATGTAAAAATTTCGCCATTACTTCTCCCTGTAACACCTTTTCTCCGTGGTCACTGTTCGGATCATATAAAAGTCCAACAAAAATCGCGTGGCAATGGCCAGCCTGTGTGTACTGAGCTTTGTCGTTCAACGCATTGCTTGCCGTTTGTGAGTGTGATGGAGAGCGCGGCTATGTATTTCTGGAATGAGGAATATGATTCATAATGTACTATGGCAACAAGGAGTAACATTTTATGAAATGCTCTCTAGTAACTAGCCGAGTTAACGAAGTGTTACTACACGATATTTAGGCGATCACAAATCACTGTCGCCATCTTCTGGTGAAACAAGATGGCAGCAATGAATTGAGGTATCGAAATTCTTTTTGGAGTGTAGGGCTAAAAAAAAAGGTTTACAAATGACGCGAAAGTCAATTTTAAGGGAGTATTTCGTAGAAAAGTGGGGGTGTAACTGGCTTTTGAAAGGGTTAGACTTATAAAAAAAGTTGCGAGGACGATTTCTAGGGGGGGTCTCACGAACCAGATCAATCAGATTATTGTAATTGCACGCAGAAACAATTAATTTTAAAAAAACGGGAAAAGTCAGTTGTTTATGAAACCTCTTTAAAATCTTATTAACTTCGTAACTGGAGTTCTAGACGTGTTCAGTTTGGTTTAATTGATTTTCATTTTTCCATTCTGAGAGAATGGCTCTATGTATTTAGGGTTCACTTTTCGGTACACTGTTGTATTTATCTATATCTCTCAGGGGAAGGGAGATGAAATAGCTATGACTGTCATTGGACTCGTAATCGAGAAGGCCCTAATGTATCCCTGGGCATCATAATTACTTCAGTATAGAGATCCGAAAAACTCCTAATTTTTCACAACATTACTAATTATCCAACCTATAAGAAATTTTATATTCTTGATCCTCTTTATTCACTATCTACTCGACTGGGTTCTGATCAGTCTGTTACTATTTTAGATCTTTCCATCTAAACCTTTTTGTCCAGCATTTTCAGAAATTCTGGTGGCATTTCACAAAACTGATATATAGTTCGATGTTAAAACAGAAATGTGAAAATGTAAGTAGGCCTGTTCTAAAGGAGCGACCTTAATCTATGTATAGGTTCCTAACCTGTAAAGGTTGGGGAGCCTCCCCTCCCCTGGCGTGATGACATGTCAGGGAGGGAACGGGGTGCAAGGTTGCGATACCCTAACTCTACATCGTCTTAATTAGGAGCTACTATGTCTCCTTCGCCGCTGCTTAGAGTGGAAATTTTTTATTTTAACATCGAATACTTCAAATAACTATAGTAAAAGTAGAGAACCATGAAAGACATGATGCATCAGTTAAAAAGGGCGTGAGACAAGGTTGCAGTCTATCCCCGTTAATATTCAACTTGTATATAGAAGAAGCAATAAAGGAAATGAAAGAAACCGCGAATCTTTTTCGGCGTTGTGTATTAATGTATTCTTCTTCTTGTAAAACCGAATAAACATTGTGTTTCACACAATAATTTGGTGATCAAACTCTCCGTAGCCATCTTCAGGTTGTGGTGTCTGCTTTTTAAGAAAAAAAATTCTCGATCATACTGTTCTAACAATTAAAAAAAATTGCCAATTTTAAGTATTATTAAGGATTATGAATCTTAAGCTTGTCACACGACATATTTTTCTGGATCAAATAGGATCAATGAAAAGTGAGTTTACAATTTAATTGAATTATTAAAACTTGAGCATGGTGAAATTTATGCAAACATGAAGTTTATTTTATTAGTATTTGAACAATTACATAGTGGTGAACTTCTTTAATTATTAAACAGTTAGAGCAATTTGAGATTTCTCAGGGTCGTTTACTGGACAGAACAGATTGCATAAGCTTCCGTCTCGTGCGAAGATTTACCGTTGCGCCGATAGCGAGGTCAGGAGACCCATGCACCAGAATAGCGCTGCAGGGGTCGTCAGAGCTTGCAGTTTTCTACCGCGGCCTACACGTGTTGGGCCGCTTCCCCAGGCCGCGTTGTACAGTGGGCAGGCCTCGGTGAAGATTACTTGTCGCTACACCAGAGTCAGAAACAGAATGTCACTCGATCCGTTCCTCTGCTCCGAGGAAAACTCTGTACCCTTCTCACTGCGATGTGGCGTATGACACTCGGCGAATCACAGCGCTTCCCGCCAAGATGACCGCTCCTGGTAGGCTCAACAGATAAACAGAAAACACCAAAACTTTAATATTGCTGGCGAGGTTCTTTAGTGGCTGGATCGCCCCCATCTCTCTCTCTCCAAGCTCGCCTCTTTACTGAGAAACGGCACTAAGGACTACTTTCGATCGTCGTCTCTAGCTACAGCATTTGGCGGGTCTTTTCCTAAACGCGCCAAATGGAAAGCGAGCCTTAATTATTTATGATGGGCAATAAATCCACTGAATTTCCAAGGAGAACTGTCTGTTTGACACGCCGCACTATCAACATCTCACAAATACTGTGCGATCACTCGGTGCCTAATAACACTGACACTCTGTACTTATGAACTCACTAGCTGGTGCCCACGACTTCGTGTTTGTAAAGAATTTTGATTGACAGCTACCGACATCTAACCACCATAGTGCACGATGGGAGAGTCGATGCTATTATACGTGCTGCAGGTCGACCACTTTCAACCATCATATCTCCCACATCCCCATACCATTCTATATTTGACCACCATGGTACACGATAAGAGACACGATACCACTATCTCACACAAACACCAATGGTCTATGCTATGTAGTTGTGGCAGCAGAGTGACATATACGGAGACAAATGTCTTTGGTCGAAATACGAAAATATCCTTGATCGGCCACTTTCAACCACCATATCTCCCACACTCGCACAGTTACCGAAATTCGGCCAACTTCGTGATCGACGGGTGACTCTGTCCTACTGCCACACACAAACACCAGTGATCTGTGCTAGATAGTTTTGGCTGAAAAGTGATACACCATGACACATACGTTTTTGGTAGAAATATGAAAGTGCCGTAGGTCGACTACTTTTAACAACCACATCTCCCACACCCCCATAGCTTCCGACATCTAACCAACATAGTATACGATAGGAGACACGATACCACTACCACACACAAACACCTTGGTCTATGCTATGTAGTTGTGGCAGCAGAATGACATATACGGAGACACATGTCTTTGATCGAAATACGAAAATGCCCTGCATCGACCACTTTTAACCATCATATCTCCCACATCCCCACAGCTATCGGCATTCGGCCAACGTTGTGCATGACAGGAAATTTCATGCTACTTCCACACACAAACACCAGTGATCTGTGCTACGTAGTGGTGGCTGAAAAGTGAAATATAGGAAATAACACGTCTATATATATATATATATATATATATATATATATATATATATATATATATGCCAGCACGACGCGAACTACAGTAGTAGCTCAGTATTAAGGCACTCGCTTTAAAAATTGAGTATCCTCGTCTCAGATCCCGATATGGCCTGAAATTATTACAGACACTTATCTCTCTCAAAGCTTGATTTGTGTTAGTAGGCTATGAACTCTCTGTTGTTCGTATTTCATGTTTAACTGTAGGTCAAGCCATGACAGAGGCGGAATGCGCGGCTTCTGTCACCAGGTTGTCATAACTACACTAATTTAGCACTGTTATTCCTGTCTGTAATCATAATTTACTATGTCAGTGTCATTTTTAGTTCAAGTATTAAAGATAAAATGTAAAGAAAAGTAGTATTAAAATGAAGCATAAATAATAATAATCAACTGTAGATTTGGAAGTAAGTCATTATCATTGGGAACCATATCCAGTTTCCCGGGCGTGATTTACAAGCCTTGGAGTATTTCGGGTTTGCTGTTTGTAAACGATCATGTTTCATTGTTCATAACAGATTCCCAATTCCGTCCTCTTCTATGTCCGCCTTCAGTTGGTCCATACATCTTCATCTTGGTGTTCCAACTGACCTTTAACCAATTCTCCTTTTCTTGAAATAAGTTTTCGGTAATCTTGCGCTATTCATTTTCACCGACCGTGGTGGGTGAGTGGTTAACACTCTGGCCTCGCATTTGGGAAGACGCCGGCGCCGGTTCGAATCCCCGTCCGGGCATCCAGATTTAGGATTTCCATTATTCCCAAATCACTCCAGGCGAATGCCGGGATGCTTCATTCAAAAAGCCATGGCCGAATTGCTTCCCGTTCCTTGTCCCCAGTCCCATCCCGCCTCTAATGACCTCGACGTTGACGAGGCGTAAAGCCATAAGTAAAAAATAAAAAAAACGCTATTCACTTGCTCAAACCATTGTGACCTACGTCATTCTTCCCATGGGTTCACTTTAGGTTTGATTTAACTCTTCATCCTTTGTGATAAAGTACCGTTTTGTACAGGGAATTTCTAAGAAACTTCATTTCGCAGTCTAAGATCTTTTGATTGTAGTGCGTAAGGGGGCATCCACAAATTACGTGAGATGTTTTTCCGGATTTCTGGACCCCCCCTCCCCCCTGGTGAGATTTCGTGAGATCTGGCCGGACCCCCCCCCCCCCCTCCCCTGTAGTGAGATCTGGTCCGCGAGAACCTCCCCCCTCCCTAGAAATCGCCCTGGAAACTTTTGTAGAGCTTTTTTTTTAGGTCACAGCCTCACTTTTTGACGCCTAAAATAGACTTTGGCACAAATTGTAGACCTTTTTTTAGCTCTACTGTCCAAAAATTTTTCACAAAATCTCACGTGAGATTTCCGTAGACCCCCCCCCCCCCCCCGTCCCCCTTGGTGAGATTTCGCCGGACCCCCCCCCCCAACCCCTATTTCACCACACGTAATTAATGGATGTCCCCTAATAGACGGAAATTTTGCAGAAGAGATGAACCAAAGTTGGCCCCTCATTTTGGTTTTTACATGTCTCGTCTGTGATTTAAGTGTACTTTAATTTTAACGGAATATGTTCTTTGGTATGTTTTCAATTAGCCTGCATTACAGAAGTTAGTAAATATCTGATCATAGTCTTCAAATTTTTTATTTAGTAAAAAATCCTAAAAACATTCTTTAAAAAAAAAGGTAACGAAATATGGACCCCTGTTAAGAATAACACAAGATTACCAGAAAAGTCAATTAAAATTAAAAACAATATGAAAGCGTTTAATTTTAACGTTTGACCATGTGGTATAAAAAAATTTAAATT
>JARYHS010009721.1:0-54496 GCA_031002005.1 Vandiemenella viatica | reverse complement strand
ACCCTCCCAGTCTGTTGCCGTCGGCAACTTGCTCGGTCAGTCAAGCCAGCAGCTCCCGCCACACGGCGCCGTGAATCACCGCACTGTTTAACACCTCCGCTGCCCCAACAGTGCAGTGACGCAGTATATTGGGACCCTTACATTGTTAAGAACGGTTTCTTTGCATTGTAGCTAGTTTGTGACTTCAGTCTCTTATTAATCAGTGTTGTGAATAAACGTTTCTTCGCGGTTTGGCTGGTTTGGGGCTTCATACTCTTACTAATCTGTACCGTGTTTGAGTGTGAGTAAAATTATGGTACGTTACAGTTTGCAACAAAGAATATTTCTCTACGATACATATGTGAAGAAGAAGTCGTTTAAAAAGTGTCGCAGTAAATTTCGTCGCGAATTTCCTGGCGCTTTACTGCCAGCTAAATCAACAATTCTGCGTCTGGTTAAAAAAGTAAGAGAAACGGGTTCATTTTTTAACAAAAAGAGACTGTCGGTCAACCGTATTCTCACAGAGGAGAAAATTGACGATATCGCTTTTCGACTAGAACAGTCACCCAAAAAATCATTAAGTCAGTTAGGGCAGCGTGTGTCTCGAAAAATGTTCAGAAGATGTGAAATGTGCAATACACAAGAGGGTCAACACTTCCAGCATCTTTTATAAGGTAAGCTAATGAATTACGTCACATTTAAATGCTTAGCACATACAAGTTTATGAAGTTTATGAAGCGTAATTATTATGAAATAGTCCGCGGGCCGACGGTCGAACAATGCCGGAAGATGAGCGCTCGCTCGCCGGGAGCAGTTTCTTCCTTGTAGCGCTAACAGTGGGTTGCGTTTCCCGGCGAACGCCCTGTATTTATTACTATCTGTGGCCCCGAATTCAGCACACCAGATTTGAGTTTTGTGTGTGTTAATTTTCAGGTAAACTATGAAATAAATATTGACTGAGTAGATAAATGCAGAGAAGCAGTCCTGTTTTTTGTTTCCTTTGACCTCCTGTCCTGAATTGAAATTTTATGCAATGCTTAGCAATGTTTGAGCACATTTGTTTCTACATCTCCTTGTAACTGCCACAACTGGGATAGTTTGTTTGTTGATGACCCACAGGCATGCTTCAGTATTGGTCAAATGGCTTCTTTGCCAGCAATTTTTACAGTGGTACATGTACAAACAAGCCACTAATTGGAAAAATTTGTTGAAGACCCATAGGCACATTTCAGTATTGCTCACAAGGCTTCTCTGCAAGCATTATTTTGAGTGTTTCTGGTTGGTGTATGTACAAACTGACCACTAATTGGAAAAGTTTATATTTTGATAAACCACAGGCATGCTTCAGTATAATCATGTTACTTCTTTGCAAGCAATATTGAAATGGTGCTGCATGACGTATCTATGAAGAGTGATTTATAAATTTACTAATAGAATCATATCAACACTATGTATAGTGGTTATCTTGATAGGTATTTTGAATATGAGAAAGCTCCGCCAGGCAGTATACAATGAATATACAAAAATTTTAAATATTACTGTTTTGCTCCCTGTATCATGGATGGAATGGCTAAAAGTGTCCCGCATATTAGTTGATAACACAAACTACCAATGTGCTAAATTGTTTTGAAATTCGTTCATTAATTTTTGCAAGAAGTATGCATATAAATAGCAAAAAATGTGGAAATTTATGGTTTTGGCCTCTGTCATAGGGAAAGATATTCTAATCAGGATAAAAAGTATCCTAACCAGTGACATAAGCATTGAAATTCATTCATTAGTTTGTAAAAAAAAAAAAAAAAAAAGTTGGGGAAATTCAACCCATCATTTACTGAAGATAATGGCAACTGGAAATGACAAACACAATTTGTCGGTGTTGAATCTTATTCTTGCAAGTGAATGAGGCACAGGTTAGATGTCTGCTCTATTTGCAGGAATAAAGTTCAACACCAAAAATTGTTACTTTTGTTTGTCTTCAGCAATCCCAGCCACTATCATGTATGGTAATTGTTGGGTTGAATTTCCCTACACTTTATCAGTTTCATTTCCTCAGAATATTTTCCTGCTCATCATTATTGTGCAGACAGTTGACAAAATTTTAATAAATTAGCAGTCTTTGACTATATTTCATTGGGAACTTGTAATTTATCAGGATAAAAAGTATCTTATATCCTGACTGATGACATAAGCTATCATTATGTGCACTTTGGATAAAATCTGTCCGTTAGTTTATATGTGATTTGTGAATGTGCAGACAAATATTCTAAACTTTATGACTGTATCATTTCTGCCACTGACAGTTTATATTGCAACTAGCCCCTAGGCTCGTCAAAAATGGTGGGTTTAATGGAGTGTTGTGGTAATTTATTTCTCTGCAATTGTTTAACTAAATAGAACTGTTATAAAATAAAGCTTATCGTAATTTACCATCCCTTGTGCTGTTGCAAAAACTTCAGTTGTCAACTTGGTCCGGATTGCATTTCACCCTAACCATAATCTCCATTAATATCGCCACTAGAGAAGCAAAGCTGCAATCATACTTGAATTAATACATTCCCTGTATCGCATGTCAGTGTCATCATGCATTGTGATATAAACTTGATCCCAAATCTTCACAGCTTCTTACAACTTTATTTCTTATTGCCTGTGATGAAGATCAATGTTTAAACGGCCGACACAGTTTACATCAGCTGACATAATGACCCTAGTGAAAACAAAGGATGCTAAAAATAAATCTCAACAGCTTACACTATGCCACATAATATTTAATTTTGGTTTAGGCCATCTGTATCGCGATCAATTTGGAACTTCTTTCATTCAAACCATGTAATGATTTCAATAAAAAAACAACTGATAATGAATATGCCATTTTAAATTAAATACATACTTTTCTTTAGAATTCTGACAATTCATTTTTTTGCAAATGCTTAACAGCTAAATAGAATTGTTATAAATAAAAATCAGTGCAATTCCTCGAGCCTTGCACTGTAGCAAAAGGTTTCCATTTCCATCCAGGTCCAGGTTGTATTTCAACCTAACCACATACTACGCTAAACTTGCCACCAGAAAACAATACTTTAATCTCACGCGTATTAATACATGTGCTGTATCGCATTTTAGTGGCAATAATAAATCTTAAAGGGTTTTTATACCTTTGGTTTTTTTTTTTCCTAGATTCAGTCCGATATTACAACATTTTAATAGCTGACACAGTTACATGTTGCTGAAATAATGGCCTCATTAATATTGCTCAGTTAAAGCAAATGAAATTAAAATAAAGCTTAAAAACTTACATTCTGCCACGTAATATTTGTTTTAATCGTAATGTAAGCTGCACAGATCGCGATCAGTGTGCAACTATTTCCGTTCAAATGATTTAATAATTTCAATAATAGTACATACTTTTAAAAAAAATTTAATTAAATTATCTGCTGTAACGTCAAATGCCAGTTGTAATTCTGGCCCATGCTAAGTAACAATCTAATCAAAACTTTTGCTAACACTGATGCTCAAAAATTATAGGTTTTATCTTACATATCTATGGACAAAAAATTTAAGGAATACTTCTATATATCAAAAGAATAATACACAAAAATAAGCATCTAATGATTGATATGACAATTTAAATGAAACACATACTTTTATTTCTGTGTTCTGTCGATTAATTTATTCGCAAATTCGTAGAAATGTTATTAAATAACATACATAACCTAGAACGAAGGCGTAAAGCGTGACGTAATGGCATGAGAGATGACGTCACAGATGACCAAGAGTTGCTTTTATAAGCCTAGATTACTATTTTTGAAATAGATTTAATTTACAGACATCTTTTCTACAATTGTATTATATAGACATAGGTGGACACAGTTAATCAAAAAGTTAACTTTGTTAATCGTTAATCCGCTACTTAAAAGTCAACTTCGATAAGCGTTTAATTTTTGCAAATTTAATGCAGTTTAAAGCTAACCTTTCAAAAGTGGAGCTGATGTTTACGTATTGCAATAGGTATTTCTGCAAGCAGTACCAAGGTGCTATGTACCATAATGTAAATCAATAATACGTGTACCAAATGTCCTGAAAAATTGAGTTTTTACCGAGTTTCAACGTTTTAACAAGCTTCTCAAACGTATCGGATTCTTCGACTTGTAGTGGAATCACGTTGGAAACAAAAAGGTTTACAATACATCGGTCCACACCAGCTTGGAATACGACGCTAGGGTGCAGGTGCAGTGCAAAATGATTTTTGTCATAGACTTTTATTGGCAGATGGAGATGAAAACAAATCAATTCTGCTATCTACATCAGGAGAAGCCACAGCACTTGAAGTCTTACAATTATTTTTCTTTTTTTCCACCTGGGCCGTAGCTAGAGTTGAATTTAAGGTAGGGCAGAGATGGTTACAGGTAGGCGGAAGCTAAAATTTTACTTGATCTAATCTGGTGAATCGATTTTTGTTGTACTTGTGATTGTGAGTGAGTGAGGTAGTATTTGATTGTCGGGAGGGGTGATAGATAAGAGAAATAAAATCATTTATTCAGGTTTCTATTATTTCCACAAACATATTATTATTATTAGGCTTTTACGGCCTCACTGGACCACTTAAATCATTTTCTGGTTATCTTCTTAGGCATGTCCATGCACCCTTCTTTCCGAATTTCCCAGTATCTTTTCATTCATTTTGATCTTCTTTATCTTTCCTCATCTGTAAATACCCTCTTCATTGTGTGTCGTTTGTCTATTTTTGGTTTAAATCTTATTCTTTAGTCTTTCAGTTTTTTATTTTTTCTGTTTTGTTTCTTAGATCATCCAGGGTTATTTCTAATTCTTCCATATCTTCTCTAACTTGCTTAATCCATCCTGCCTATTGCTTCAGCTTCCAAAGTTTCTCTATTATTTCTTATTAATCAGGTTTCTTGTATCCTCATAATGTGACCAAGGAAAGAAATTCTATTCTTGCGTATAGTATCTGTGATACGCTCCAGTTCCCTGCACATCACCTCATTTGGCACTATCCTCCATTGTCCCTCTTTCTGATATTTTTTATTTCGACATGTTCTTGCAATTCTTCTCTCCACTATTAAAATTTTGCCAATTCTGTTTTTCTGCGTAACTTTGTAGAGTTTCGCTTCCGTATGTTACTTTTGGCTGAACCAACGTCTTGGAGTGTTTTAATTGATAGACATGTTTTGTTGTATGTAGAGCACATTATTTTTTGAGCTTTTATCATTTTGTTAGTTCTCTCTTGCCAGGCAGTTTTTCATTCAAGTTGTATGTTATAACTTCGCACAGGTATTTAAATTGTTCTACTATTTTTATTTTCCTGTTATCTACAGTTATGTGGTTTATCACTAGAGGCTCTGTTACCATAATTTCAGTATTTTCAAAAGATATTCATAGTCCTTATTTCTGTCCTGTATTTTGTAGACTAATCATTTGATTCCTGACTTCTTGTAGGTTATTAGCTAGTAATGCTAAGTCATCTGAGAATCCCAAACAATTTAGGTTTATTTGATCCTTCTTGGTGGCAATTTTTATGTTTTTAGGATTTTCCTTGTACCATTCTCTCATCACGCATTCAAGGGCACAGTTGAAGAGCACTGGTGAAAGACCATCTCCCTGTCTTAGCCCTGTTTTAATTATAAATGATTCAGATAGTTCTTCTCTGAAACCTACTGTGGATTTTGTATTTGTGAGGGTTAATTTGATCATTTTTATTAATTTGGGATGGAGTCCAAAATTCCTTAATATGTCCAGCAATAAATCTCTATGGATACAATCATAGGCTTTCTTGAAGTCTACAAATGTTACTACTAGTTGTTTTTGTCTCCTTTTGTAGGCATCCATTATTAGTTTTAAGGTGATTATAGTTCTGGTAGCTTCTCCATGGTCTAAATCCTCCTTAATATTTATTTATTTATTCCAACGGAAAAACCATTTTACATTAATATATCTTATGATAGCTACTTAGTAAACACAATTACCACTATTTGTGAACAAATTAGTTACAGTGAAAACAAGAAGATAACAAAAAATAGCAAGTATAGTTTGATATTACTAAAACTAGAAAAACAATTACACAGAAGAAAATTATTAATTATTCTAAAACTAATAATAAGACTCAACATAAAACTACAAAAAAATAAAAATTATTACAGGGAATAATAGACCGTGACTAAGCCCATCATTGCTGACTCCACTCACGTATGAGTACTCGCTTGAAAACAGCAACACTGTCAATGAAAAAATCAAGTTCAGGAGGTACTCTGTTACCTAGTCTCTGAATCCATTCTATGGCACTGCTAGCCTCATAGTTTGTGCGCAGATGTCTACGACCAAATAGTTCTCTCAACCGTGTACCAGACGGACAACGAAAATATACATGTCTGAGAATTTCAGGGCAGTCTATAACACCTGAGATTACTTTATGCAGAAAAAGGACACCATGAACATTCCGTCTCGACTCCAAAGGATGGAGGCCAAGGTAGGTTCCAACAGCAAGCAACGGAACGTCTTTGTAATGAAAGCCCATGCGACAACCTATAAGCCTTAAGAACTTATTTTGAAGATTCTGAATGTGTTGAATTAGTGTGATCTGATGAGGCGAACATACAACGCTGCAATACTTAAGTATGGGTCTGACATGGGCACAATACAAGAGCCTGAGTGTCTGGATATTATTAATAAATCTAAAAGTGCGTGCCAGTAAGCCCAGGCACTTGGAGGCCTTGGCACATATGTTGTGGACATGTTCTTCCGGACTGAGATTGTACGTCAGAAGAACTCCTAGGTCTCTTACAGTTGTGCAGCGATTCAGTAGCTGATTTTCCATTTCATATTCAAAATGTAATGCAGAACATTTATTAAAATTAAGTTTCATACTGTTTTGTTGGCACCATTTCACAATAGCTTTTAAGCAATTCTGAAGATCTAAGCAGTCGTCTCGAGTCATGATTTTCTTGAAAATCTTAATCTCATCTGCAAAGAAAAGGCAACTGGCAAAAATATTAACTAAATCATTTATGAATATATTGAACAGCAATGGTCCTAGGTGTGAACCCTGAGGTACTCCAGAAGTTGCTGCGAAAGCAGATGACAATGAGCCAAAAGCCTTTACAATCAACCTTCTGTTGCTGAGGTAGCTACAAAACCACTCCAATAATTTACCAACGATGCCATATTCCTTCAACTTAGTAAGAAGGTGGGGATGGCTAACTTTATCAAATGCCTTTTAAAAGTCAAGATATATGACATCGAGTTGTTTTCGCTCACTAAATGCTCTAATTATTCCATTCTGAAGAATCACAAGGTTAGTTGCTGTTGATTTTCCAGGGGAGAAACCATGTTGCTTTAGAGTAATTATGTTACGAAACATGGGATAGGTTTTGTTTAGCACCAACTTCTCGAAGATTTTTGCTAACACCGATTGTATAACAATAGGTCTATAATTCTTAACATCTTCCTTCGATCCGCATTTAAGCACAGGAACAACATGACCAAGCTTAAATACATCTGGAAAAATTCCTGTCTTTAGAGACCTGTTAAACAAGTATTTTAAAGGATGGCAAAGCAAGACACTACAGTATTTCAAAACATTAGGTGGTATTTGGTCAGGGCCACAACTCTTCGAACAGTCTAGCTTGCCCAATGCTTTATAAAAATCTTCATCAGTGACTGCAAGTGTACTCAGACTATTACTAGTACTGAAATGGATATTGGAAGTAGACGAAGATGGAGGTGTAAATACTGAAGAGAAGTATTGTGCAAATAGATCACACATTTGCTGTGGGTGGGAAGTGAAAATGTTAACGTGTTTGGTGCTCCTTCAGCTTTGCTAATGTTACGGATAAAATTCCAGAATAATTTGTGATTGTCATTGCACATGTTCAACATAGTCATTGAAGCATTTTTTAGATAAGAGACGAGATTAGTCTCTCAATTTTGAGAACAGGACATAGTACTCATAATCAAAGGTCTCCTTATAAGCTTTGTGGAGTCTTTTCTTTTCTATGACCAATTGTATAAGCTCTGTAGAGAACCAACATGGGAATTTTGACATTCCAGTTTTTTTCAGTGGTGTATACTTGAGCACAATTGACTTCAATACGTCAGTGAATTTTATGAACAGAGTCTCAGTATCGGTTGATAAGTCAAGGGATTCAAAATTGGAATGCTTGCCATTCTTTTGTGACCCATTGACAGCCTCTGAGGCCTGTCGATTGCAGTCAAAGTCGAAATCGTAGATTTGCACACAGCAGTACTACATCCTTTGATCACCACAGAAGCTAAAAGTTAATATGTATCTTTGAATGCCAATCGCTGCCTGTACAAAAAACGCAATTTGTTTTCCATTTTATCCATGGAGGAAGGAAATATATGGAGAAGAAGTGACGTTAAATCGGTGAAGCAGGCTCTAAACTCTCCCGCATGGCGGCAGCAGCGGTATTGCGCTTCCAAACAATTGCGATGTTCACATTGTGTTAGATGTAGTGATTATTTCATTTTGAAATGTGTATAATTGTTTTATAATGCCATCTTGTGTTGCGTACGGTTGCACAAATAGGCCAGACAGGAAAGAACCGGGAATATCATTTCATAGGTAAGTTAAATTCTAATTATCGTTGTTGAAGTGAGCTGTAGAAGTTGCAAACTTCGCTGCCTGTCTATAAATATTTAGTCATAGCTCTCAATGGGATGACTTTGTTCTCAAATTTTTGTTGGTGTAGTGTAGAAAATCAGCATACCTTGCTATTTTGCACATAATAGACTAGCATTACTTTTTAACGAGTGTAGAAAATGAGATTTAAGGGGGTGTGTTTTACATCGCGATTCAGTGAATTTAGTATTGCGCTTTCTTTCGTCACGTTGCAGTTTATACTGTATGATGAAATGAAATGTGTTAAATTATGCTATGCAATCTAGGAATCTTGATGAAGCAAACGATGTTGTTACTGCAAATACAGTTTGCGATTCAAATACGCGTGTGTGGGTATGTCTACATAGTTTGATTCTGTAGCGACAATTTAATGGAGATTGTGGTTAGGTCTAAATGCAGTCTGTACCAGAATGGTTTTGTTGTTCCATGAGGGACAAAGAATTTATCTATTACTGTTAGTAATTTCATGAGAACCAAGTTAGTGACAACACGTATATCGCGATGGAAACTACTTCCAGCCATTTCCAATTAAGATTACGTAGTATGTTAACAAGATAACTATTTTTATTCTGGTCTAGGCCACATTTAAACCTAACCACAAGTGGTAGTAAAAACAACTGAAATATCCATTCTGCATGTAATTCATTGTAGCTATGGCAGAATTAATTTTTGGCCGCATATAAACCCAATCCAGTATATCCCGAAAACTAAGCAAGATATCGAAAAATTTTTTCTTTTTTCGATTTGCTCGTCGTGTTACATAGGAATCGATCATTAAATTTGACTTTTGCGAAAGTTTTCTTCTCCATTTCAACGCAAGACACCTCACTTTGGTACAGTATATCTCTAGAACTAGGTGAGATATCGAAAATTTTTATTCTTTATTTTTCATTTATCTCGTCTTTTTAAATAAGAATCCATCATCAAATTTGAATTTGGCCAATTTTTTCTTCTGAATTTCAACCAAAACCATTTCACATTTGGTACAGAATATCTCGACAACTAAGCAGGATATCAAAAAATTTTATTCTTCATTTTTTATTTGTCATATCGAGTTACATAATAATCCATCACCAGATTGCGGCGTCAAGTTTATCCTAGAGTCCCCTTGAGGTTTTTGTACATATTCCCCGTGTCTGTATGGAAGCGGCCATGCTCCCCCACTCCGGCCATGCCCCCCCCCCACTCCTCCTGCGCCCTGCTTCACTTCAATACGTGGTGAAGGTCTCTTGCGTCGTCTCTATATATTTCCTTCCTCCATGGTTTTATCCTCGCAATGACTCAAATAAGCTTTGACCACGGTAGCCTCTTCCCTTGATGGAATTGTTAGATCTGAAAAATCTAATTTATTTACTACATAGAAACTTACAGGTTACATTCAAAAATGAAAACAATAAAATAACTTAAATATCTAGCATCTATATACAAACTACTTAAAAAACCTAAAAATCATAAAAGCTATGGTCCCCCTGTGGCAAGGTATCAAGAATGCTGGTTACATTCCAAATTGTATTGCCAATGAAATTTTGTTACCAGCACCATCGACTGATTTTGGGGTAAGGTGTTTAACAATTTTCTTTGTACATGGACCCCATGGACCAAAAGTTTCAACCCAAGTGGCATAAAAATAAATTCAAAGTTGAAATTGTGAATTGGACATAAATAAATATCACCAATATTTTACAAGCAGCAACATAGTTTTGTTAAATTTTCTCTCACATAAATTTTTCAATGGTACCATTTTGTCTACATCCACCTCATTAAGGCTCACTAATGAATGTAGTAGATCATCGTTGTCCAAAAATCTTCTTTGTAACTCAGCAATTAGTACGTCCAACATTTAAAAATAATCAGATTTAAATTGCTTAGCACCCTGGTCTTCTATTTTTGTCGAAAGAGCCGTCATTAAGTAGGCCTATAAATCATCCATCTCATTTGATTTTCCTTTTGAGCCTCTTCGGAATCTGGGTCCTATTTTCAGAATTGCCACTTGTCATAGAGTTAGCTTCTTCCAAAATTTGATGATACATTTCATCTGATCTCAATTTTATCATTTTGGACGATTGTTGTGGCATCTTTCAATCATGCGTTTTGGGCTGCAGGCTGAAGCAGGGATAAGATTTTTTTGGCCCCAAACATGGCCATTCAGAATTCCAGGTTGAGTATGACTTTTAATGCTGATTTTCTTAGCTCCATCGTCACCATTGAATCTGTCATTTTTAATTTCAACTAAAGTCATCAACATCGATGAATAATTATTGTTTACAACTTTTGTAAATGCTAAGTGTCTTGACCAATGCTGTTCAAGGAACCAGCCAATCCTTTTTCCACTATACAAGGCAGCTGTTTTGCCATGGTGAAAGAATTCATGTAACATGATGTATTGATCCAAAAAAGACAGATGAAAGTCTTTTCCGACATTCTCCTGATGAGTATAAAATGCAAGAGATGGTTGTACCAGTAGACATGAGGAATTATTTGGCCATATTTATTTTCTATTCTGGTCGCAACTCCTGAAACTTTCCCATACATCACACTTGCGATATTATAGCATGCCGGAGAGGTCAATGTTATTTTCTGTTAGCATATTTAATGTTAATTTTGTGAAAGTGGCTGTAACAAGTTTTTCAATAGTTGTAACTGTCAGCAACGACTCATTGACGAACCTATCCTTAATGTAACATATTGTTACTGCAATATTTCCTCGGTTATTTTTATCTCTCATCCCATCTTCCATTAGAGGAAACAAGTTCACGCCAGATTCCTCAATATCTTTAGCAATGGAACCCCGCACTGCTAGAACCATTGCTAGAATTATTTGATTTTGAATTTCAGGTGACGATATGTTGCGTTTTGTGTTTTATCGATAACTAGAAGTTCTACTACTTCAATAATAGACATTGCATAAGACCTATCTTTTTCTAATGCTTCTCGACATATTAACGTTTCATCATAGCTAGTACAATTTCTATGTACAATATTCTATGTACAATAAATCTTCTAGGGTTTGCAGCCGGATTTATTATAAGCGACAAGCTTTCGGCTACTAGCTCAGTAGCCATCTTTAGGTCGATTATGTATCGGCGATCTTGCCTTGATGGATACCAGGTACCATCAAGGCAAGATCCATCAAGGCAAGATCGCCGATACATAATCGACCTGAAGATGGCTACTGAGCTAGTAGCCGAAAGCTTGTCGCTTATAATAAAATCCGGCTGCAAACCCTAGAAGATTTATTGTAATTTATTCGCCGGAAAGCCTGCATTCGCATATATTCTATGTAATTTGTCCTGCCACATCGCAATGACTTGTATATGAGAAATGGATTTTTAATACATTTTTTCCAATTCTGACTCCTGTGAAAGTGTACAAATTCTGATTGCTTCCATGAGGTAAAAATTGCTGGCAACAGTAGCAAAAAGCAGCGTCTTTGTCGACTGAATTCTACAACCATTTATATCACTTGAACCTGCCAGTCCACTACAGAGGTCCTGTTATTTACTTTTAGATGTATATCTAAAATAACTTGCTTCATCGGTTCTCTGATTGTGCAATATCAGAAGGAATACTACAGCTAACATTACCAACATGTTTCACCAAACCTGTTTCTATAGGGCTGGGAGTGGTAATTGTATTTTGTGCTTCCATCTGTTTCGAGGAATGAGGTCCTTCATGGTTAATTTCCTCTTCAACTCTTCGTTTTTTGCCAAAGTAATTCCGTATATCCGTCACAAAATCAATCGGTCTTCAGTTCACAGCACTAAATAGACAAGTGTATCACTAACTGCCTGAAACATTGTACCTACTCTACACTAATAAACAAACATAGACAATATATACTTCAAATGTCATCTGTGGGCAGAATAACGAATTAGTATATATGACAGTGACGAAATGTAGTAAATTCGGAATTGTTTACACGTCGCTATGTTAGTATTATATTGATTTTTTCCCCATCATTTCATACTATGAACAAACAGTTATGTAATTAGCATATTATCTTAGTTGATGGTATCTTTTAAGGTAGGGCATTGGAATTTTAAGGTAGGGCATTGCCCCACAATGCCCCCCCCTTAGCTACGGCCCTGACATGAAGGGAGGAAATATATGGAGGAGAAGTGATGTTATATCTGTGACGCCGGCTCTAAACTCTTGCGCATGCGCGGTGGCGGCAGCGGCGATATTGCGAACCGAAACAAATGCAAAGTTCACATTGTATCTTATGCTGTGATTATTTCATTTTGTAATGTGTATAAGTGTTTTATAATGCCATCTTGTGTTGCATACGGTTGCACAATAGGCAGACAGGAAAGAACCTGGAATATCATTTCATAAGTAAGTTGAATTCTAATTATTGTTATTGAAGTGGGCAGTAGGAATTGCAAACCTTTGGTGCCTGCTATAAATATTTAGTCATAGCTCTCAATGGGATGACTTTGTTCTCAAATTTTTCTTGGTGTAGTGTAGAAAATCAGCATTTTGCACATAATAGACTAGCATTACTTTTTAACGAGTGTTGAAACTGAGATTTAAAGGGGTGTGTTTTACATCGCAATTCAGTGAACTTAGTATTGCGCTTTCTTTCGTCACGTTGCTGTTTATACTGACAGTGTATGATGAAATTAAATGTGCTAAATTATGCTATGCAATCTAGGAATCATGATGAAGCCAAAGATGTTGTTACCGCAAATACAGTTTGCGATTCAAATACGCGTGTTGTGGGTGTGTCTACATAGTTTGATTCTGTAGCGGCAATTTAATGGAGATTGTGGTTGGGTCTAAATGCAATCTTTACCAAATGGTTTTGTTGTTCCATAAGGGACAAAGAATTTATCTATTACTGTTAGTAATTTCATGAGAACAAAGTTATTGATAAAACGTGTATCGCGATATAAACTACATGCAACTATTCCCAATTAAGCTTACGATGTATGGTAACAAGATAACTATTATTATTCTGGTCTAGGCCGCATTTCAACCTAACCACAAGTGGTAGTAAAAAAACTGAAATATCCATTCTGGCTTTGGCAGAATTAATGTTTGGTCCATGCCACATATCAACCCAATTCCAGTATATCCCGAAAACTAAGCAAGATATCGAAAAATTTTATTCTTTATTTTCGATTTGGCTCGTCGTATTACATAAGAATCGATCATTAAATTTGACTTTTGCGAAATTTTTCTTCTGTATTTCAACTCAAGACACTTCACTTTTGATACAGTATATCTCGAGAACTAGGTGAGATATCGAAAACAATATTGTTTATTTTTATTTGTCTCGTCTTTTTAAATAAGAATCCTTCATCAAATTTGACTTTGACCAATTTTTTCTTCTGAATTTCAACCAGAAACATTTCACATTTGAGACAGAATATCTCGAAAACTAAGCAGGATATAAAAAATTTTTTTGTTCATTGTTTATTTGTCTCATCGAGTTACATAATAATCCATCACCAGATTGTGGCGTTACGTTTATCCTAGAGTCCCCTTGAGGTTTTTGGACATATACCCCGTGTCTGTATGGGTACGGCCTAGACCCCCACTCCTCCTCCGCCCGGCGTCACTTCAATGAGTGGTGAAGGTCTCTTGCGTCGTCGCCATATATTATTTCTTTCCTCCATGGCTACAAGAAATTTCCAGTTAAATATATAAGTTCTTTGAAACCAAAGAGAAAAATATTAGTTAGCTTCCTGGTACCTGAATCATCCATGAGATGGCGTTAGAGCCGTTTTCGAGCCATTTTCGTGATACGAAGAGCAAAAATTGCCTTTTTTCAGGGAGGAACACTATTTAGATAATCTTAAAAGTCAAAACTTTATCTAAATATGAAGTTTCATCCAAATTTTTAGTGCCGTTCCCGAGATCCAATATATGTATATATATATATATATATACAAGAATTGCTCATTTAAAAATATAAGATATACAAGAATCGCTCGTTTAAATATATAAGATAATATTAATAATTTTCTAATTACTGTAATTTACATTGGAATGTTAAATATGACAAGTTAATTTTTCTCTCGTTTTAAATTGCATCTTTTTTCATCATAAGTTAAGGCTGCTTTACTGAATAATTTTTAGCTAGCAACACTGATAGGCAGAACTTACAAAAACCTACAGAATAATAATAAAGATATGTAATATTTATGAGCGTTCATTTAACACTACTTACGATCATGGGCGTAGCCAGGATTTTGTTCACGGAGGAGGGGGGGGGAGGGTCAGGCAAGAGAAAACTCATAATATGCATGCTACAAAAACGATTAATAATGTAATATATATATTAATTAATTAACAATATTGTATTTTAATTAATTATATTTTAATAAATTTTAATTTAATTAATTAATAATAATAATTACACTAATAATAATTTTACAACTACTTCATTTGCAATTTTATCACAATTTGCTTGTAAAAGTTTTCTGTGTACACCAAGCATACACAGACAGTTTAGATGGTTCTCAAGGATATTTCCGTCTGATTTAAATCTTTCGTGAGGTCTAGTTCTCCAAGATTTTCTGTTGTCATACACTTGTTCTTATATAGTTTATACCATAGTGCGACTTCATAATCAAAAAAATTTAAGTTGTAGATTTAGCAGAAACTTCGTGATTTATTTTTATTTTTTTAAATTCAGCCGATGACTTACTTAATCTTTAGCTGGGATGTAGCTAGGGATTTCTACCCAGCAATGCGGGATTCCGCATCATTTGGCAGTCTGGCAGATCCAGTACCTAATTAAGCGGATCCGCAATCCGTAAAATGGGGTGAAAACATGATTCAGTCTTCTTCACCTTCTCACTCGTCACTTTCCGGTCCGACTCGTTCTCTACCGGGTTGATCGCCTCGTTCACCTGTACCCGTCAAGTTGACATTTGACTCGCGGCAACAAATGTGTGTTTATGTCGTCCGTGATTATAAGTAAATACATTCACTCTTACTTTTTTTTTAAGAACTCCAGATTGTTTTTACTGTGTGCGTTACTGTAATTTGAGTTATGTCGTCCTACTGCAAAATTAGCTTCCAGATCGTACACACAAAAATGATACGATTAGAGTTGTTTCTGAGGAGCAAGTAGAAACAATACAAAAAGAAGGTTACAACAATTGACAGCTATTTCAAAAACCTAGTGAATAAATGATGTGTTAAATGTTTTTATCATAAACTTTATTTCATTGTATTTGAGATACTTCTTTTCAAAAAGTGGATTTCAATTTCCTAATTCTGCTAATTCTATAAGATCTATGATAACAAAGTTTTCAAATATAGTAAATGTTGACATAATTGTTCAATTTGAATATTATAAGAAACAATGGAAAAATTGTTCGTTGAGTGTTTGATGAGTGGACATCCCAAAAAATGACCTATATTTGAACTTTAAGGCGGGACCACACGCTTGCTAAACCTTGTCAAGCAGTCACAAATTGAAACGAGTGGCTAGGGCGTTTGACTTGGTATGTGTAGGCTTGCTAGCACTCGTGGCTGATCTGATCGAGTGTCAGTTTTTGGCACAAATCAAAGAAAGTGTGCGGCAAGCGCTTGCGAAGCGTCTACACGTTTCTGCGGACCTGGTATCGTTTGTGCACTGACGGCGGACAAACGTGCGTTCCTGTTTGTTGTGATAGAACTGATGCAGGAAAAATGAGTAACAACGATATTTCACATTCCTCGAATGCTAATATTAAAAACCAGCATATCACTTGCGGCGGAAGTTATCAAGATGGCTCATAAAGAAGCGTGGTCACCGAGCGGGGTGGGTGAGTCGTTACTGGCCTCGCATTCAGCAGGACGCCGGTTCGAATTCTCCTCATCCGGGTATTGAGATTTGGGTTTTCCATGGTTTCTCCAAATTACTCCAGGCGAATGCCGGGATGCTTCCTTCAGAAAAAGGCCAAGTCCGAATTCTTTCCCATTCCTTGCCCCATGTGCTTTCCCGCTTCTAATGACCGCTTTGTTGACAAGGCAGAAAGCCATAAGCAAAATAAAAAATCATAAAGTAGCTCATTAAAGTTATTTTCCATAAATTCTCTACAATCAAAAAATAATTGATATAGACATTATAATACTGTTAAAATAATAATTATCAAACAATTTTAATTATAAAACAATAATTCCATATAGGCCCCTAATTATATTAAATGAAATACATACATGAAACTACATACTAAACAGGGTTACATGAATGAAATTATACCTGGAACGTTTCTATGGGTTTTTAACATCTACCATCTACTTTGCCGTCTTTCTCGTTATATTTTCATTTTTGTTTAAATTTTTAAAATAAATATTGGTTAAGCAAAAAGTTATGGTCAACACAACATCGACGTCCATCATACTTTCTTCTCCAAAACATACAAGCGCACTCGCAAGCGTGTGGTTGTTAATGTTCGGCTCCCCACAGTTAACCAAGCATTTGTAGAGGTTTTGAGTTTTCGGCAAGTTCCAAGTGTGTGGACCCGGGGGTATGTTCACCGCAAAAAATATCAGCTTGCTTAGAATACAGGGTTCGGCACCACGAAGCATTGCATCAGTATGGTCGAAGAACGACTGACAAGCTTTTGGTGTTGCTGTTAAAACTGATGTTGTCGGAAAAAGATCTGATGGAACAAGCGTCATGGAAAACATTCTGCTTTGGTACCTACAGCACACAATTGGCAGTTGTCGACGTTTTATACCCCTCCCAATCCACCCTAAAAAAACCACTGAAAGAAACTGAGCGCACAGAAACAACTTTGACTTGGACGTTCGTAGACCACAAAGGCCTGGACGCCACAACTGAAACACAAAGCGTGACCGTAACACTGGATCAAACACATGCTGAGGTGATTCCCAGATATAATGATCTCAAAAAAGTGCAGAACGTTGTTAAGTTTTACAGAAAGTTTTTTATTTATAATCACTTTAATAAAACCAGCGAACGAGGAGGTAGAAAGGGTCTTTTCGGCTGCTCACTAAATATGTAATTCTTTGCAAATAGAGTGTTAGTTTCAGTGCTTATTAGATAAATAGATTATTTTTCAAACTGACGTAATTTACTGTGAAGTATGTAATGTGATCTAAAACTAAATACTTACTATAATTGCTTATTTACTAAGTAACTGTAGTTATATTTTAAACATAACATGTAAAAGCGCATTGTATAATCCCAAAACGCTGCTCCGGAGAAGCAATCAAGGAATTTAAATAAGGTATGAAAATGGATCCCTATCAAAAATCGTATAGAGACTCTGCAGGGTGATTGGAACGACGTTTTGGACAGATACAAAGCGCCGGACATTCAAATCGGTTCCAATGGCAGCGGCAGTTCTAGTAGATGTGTTTAAAATATTTTAGCTCTCCGTGTCCGCGTTGCTGCGATCATTTATGACAGAGATTATTCCTATGTCGATCGTCTTTGATTGTAACGCATTGGCAACAGGTTCCGATAATCCTCAGTATTCACTCCAACGCATATAATGAATTCTGACTTAGTAGCAGCGCACTATAACTGGTAAGCACCTTTCCTCTCCGCATCATTCCCGTCCCTGGAAACATTCGAAAGTCCATTGTCAATGTCTTCAAAATTCTCCTTATAAATAGTAAAACACATATATTGTTGAGACCAGCGGGTCTCGTATAAAGCTGAAATATTTTGCACGTACTTTCTCAGTAAAAAAGTTTCTCGTAAAAAGTTTATGATGTACTCTGTGGTTCTAATTGTGTTCCGTATTTCTGTAATTTGATTTAAATTATTTACAACCAGGTTAAGTCTGTGGCTTTCACAATGAAATTACAATGCTTCTTTATATTTCTCTTTAAAAAAATTTTGAACCCCACCAATATCACCCGCCAATGTAGAACACCCTTCATATCCTTGGCTAACACACCTGTCATGCCCATGTCCTTCGTTTTCTAAAAACCTGTCGATTTCTGATGCTATAATTTGTCATTCAACTCCATCAGTTCTACGAATCCGAGAAATTTGTTGAGGATTGTATTTTTATCTTCGTCAGTAAAACTATTTTTATGGAAAGCTGTTCTTTCCCAGCTATATCACACGACTCACCTACCAACACAATATAAGCATAAGCCTTTTTTGCGGCCTGCACAATGTCTCTTTTAACGACCAAGACGCACAGGGCAATGATTTAGTTTTGAATCTGTGGGGAGATATACATGACATTTTTCTTAACTGAAAAAATATGTCGTTTCAAAACTAGAACACTTGACTCAATTTTTAGTTTCAGCAGGTATTCAAGAACACCCTGATGTTGCTCTTTACTGCTTAAAGGCAATTCATTTGTATGGTGTACCACAGAAAATAATCGAAGATATTTTAGATGATACGATTTAGTGATTGTCTTCTGCTTCCAGTACTCATCATTAAAGCGACCAGTATTTTTCCAAAGAAGTTCTTAACATCGTTAGCTACTGATTGATGAAAATGTGATGAAGCATGTATTTGCAATATTCATGGATTTTTTTAAAGTGACAGAAAGTTCGAGTAACAAATTAATTAGAATATACTAGCAGAGGCATGTAAATCTGCAAGTAACAATGATTAAATTTTCATTTCAAATTAGTGCCTTTAGCATCTACAGAAAAGTTATTTTTCAGGAAGGTACCCAGCAGCGTTTTAGCATCTCTCTGCAACATCATTGTACTTAATTCATAAGACTGAAGTTAATGTGAATCCGGGCACCTAGGACAAATACACTGTAAATTCAAGAGTAATAAATATGTTGTCACAAATTAGCTCTTACACTATCGACTTTTTCACCATCACTTGATGGTAATAAAAAACAAACGAATGCAGCTAATTATAGTTATTAAATAAAAGTAGTACTTTTTGTAGGTACTGTATGTAATACCGTAATGAAAGCCATCGTTAGCCTTACGGAAAATACAAATTATTTACTTTTTAAAAACTTTCTTATATCCATTGTTATAAAAAAAAAATAGATTTAATAGCGCGCGCTCCGGTGATGTTACAGCATAAATGATCCGATGCGTTGTGTGTGGGTCGAGTCAGACGGCAATCTATCGGTATTTAGGCACGCGGTAAAGGCCCTCCACTACTTTCCTCGCGCGCAATTAAGATGGGGGTGTCTTTGTTCGAGTTGGCTCACGCGACACAGCGACAGTTTGTTGCCACGGATAATGAAAACAGTTGCCTTTTAATACAATTGTACGGTGCCAAAATTTTGTGTAGTAGTAAATGTGCGACCTAATCAGACTCAGATGGTATCACCTCCATCACCACCACACCATCACTTGAAACTCCAATCAACGAATCTATAGAGTCACCAAATGACAGAATCAACATAATACCTTTTTCCTAAGTAAGGAGTAAGTTCTCGTTAAGAATGGCGACGGAAAATTGAACACCAATAAAAAAATTGGTATAAAATGGGTGCTATTACCATATCTTTGACCATTCTTACAGCTTCGCACAATGCGTCAAAAATATCTAAGACTGTTCAAGAAAAAGAGTGTTTTGACACTCGAAAAAGGTAATGCAGGCTAGTACACGAGTCTCCAATTCCTAGAAATTTTGAAGTCACAGCGTTTATCAGTAACTGAAATGCCTCCAGAAATTGAGTGCACTGGCTCAATTAATGATTTTAGAAACTGTACCATTGTCATTCTCGTAAAATTTGTTGATTGTATCCTCGATGGCTTCATATTTCATCTCTCCTATGAGTTTTCGCCATACTGTATTCTGTTAAAATACAATTTCCATATCAAACGAATCATTTTTCGTTTAGGTTTCTAGTCTACTGTGTGAGGCATTACAGTGAAAGTTGTGGCTATTCGTGCACGTGAAAAGTCCACGGTGGCTTCACGAAAAGACCGTGCCTGGATAGTCTATCGCGCAATCCTGGCTCAGTTGCGTTGCCACGCAAGGCAGCCGCGCTCGTCATCAGAAATGGTTCGCGCGGCAAATAACCGGTTTGGCGCGCTCGAACATGCCTCGCGCGGCAGCCGCTCAAAGTCGATACGCAGCTTAAGAGACAGCACCGTGCGTGGCGTGCTGTGCCTCCTCGCCCTCACTAACGTCTGTTGTCCGCAGATAGCAGTAGCAAGCAGGTTTAAATCGCGCGAACCGAATTAATTTTTGAAAGTTGTTTAACATTTTTTACTTTTCGGTTCGGCAAAACTCTGATCGAGCGCATACCCACGTCGCGCTAGGGGGGGGGGGGGGCAGCCGCCCCCACCCCTGCCCGTACCTGGCTACGCCCTTGTTTACGAGGCTCTTATTTTGATGAAAGTCTTATTTGTTTCAGCTTTTAGACTAGACTGACTTTGATATTTTTTCTTCCTGCAACTTAAGACCTGCATTTAGTTTTTCGCACTCTTTAGACTCTTCTTCAAATGACTTTTTAACGCAGTGGTAGTTTGGTATTTTTCACATAACGTACACTTTGGCAAAGATTCAATTTTTTTCTACAAAAATTCTCTAGATAGGACTTTGGTTTGGTTTCATTTTAAGACATACTACTGGTTAGACAGCAAAATACATACTTAGTGGTTATAATCTCACCGCACTAGTTCTCCTCATACCAGCTGCACTGAAGCGTTAAAAAAACGTTGATAATACCAACTAATATCAAAGTGGTACAATTGATATCAACGGCTCATTCAAAAAGGATGTTCGATAACCACTTAGAGCAGTCGAAAATATTTGATACCTTAAAGAACTTGGCAAAACTGGGTTTCTCTGTGAGAGGAGTCAAAAAAAAAATGAAAATTCAAATTTCATGTCATTTTTAAAGGCTTGAGATGATGGTGTGACTCAACTAAAACCGTAGTTGCTATGATGGTTTCCAATGGCTTCATCATGACTGTCAGAATGCAATTCTTGATTTTATGGCTGCTACACTATTGTCTGGAATTATGGAAGAAAGAGGAGCATCTTGCCTGAGAATCGTTTCGGAAGATTTCATTGCAAGTGAATATTTTATTGGATTGTTTTTAAGTGCGAACACCTAGGCAGAAATCTGATTTGATCTGATCAGTTACATTTTCGCTAAACACAAATTGGCACTCTAAAAACTCAGAGGCCAGTGTTAAGATGGAACTTATAATGTTTCTGGGAAAATAACAGCATTTCAGTCATGAATACACAAAGAAGAGCCTCATGCGGGAACGTAGCTCTATGGGGCTAGGTGGTGCACCAGGACCCCTACACTCAGGGGGCCCCCAAGCATACCTCTTACCTCTGGGGGCCCCCAAGCGCAGTTCAGAGGCCCACGAGCCTTCATGGCAAACTGGCGATCTTTTTTTTTTTAGCTTTACAGTCTACAGTCGTCTAAGGGGTCCCCTGAGACACAGTAAGCCCCTCACTAAGGGCCCTTTCACTGCTCGGGTGGCCCCTAACCACTGCTTAGGGGGCTCCTAAGCACAAACTCAAGGGCCTCATCCTCAGCTCAGCGGGCCCTTACCAGCAACACAAAGCAAAAAAAAGGTTGCCCATCTGGCCTGAGGGCCGAAAATAATTTTTTTGCACTGGGGCCCTTGTTGACCTAGCTACGCCACTGGCCTCGTGTATAATTTGCACAAGGTAGTGCTCATAATCTCAGTTTTGTAGATAGTATTTGATGGAATTGACAGAGTTATAAAAGCAAAAAAATTCATTGGAACTGTTAAAGATTTGATAGATTTCGTGCAAGACTCGATGAAACGACTTGGACAATTTCATAAGCAATAAATCGGAATGGAGGAAAAAACTAATGATGATTAGCCTTCACTTGCAGCCTATTGTCCGACAAGGTATTTATAATGATTGCAAGTTTAATTTATTTTTTAAATTATGGTTTCGTATTGGTAAACATATTTGTTATTTTTTACAGATGGTTAGTGAGAATAAAATCTCTTAAAACAGTAAGAGAAAGTTATCAGTATGTAATACAATTTTTATACGATCATTCTATAGCCAGAGAAGTAGATAGTGTAGTCGCTGCTAACGTTTCTGGATTTTACTCCAACATGGAATTGTTTGAGTCTATTTTGTATTTAACAATGATGATAGAAATTTTTGATCACATCGAAAATTTGAACACAGATCCAGAGAAATCGAATCTATGAGTCAATTGAATCGTATAAGAAGATAGAAGCATTCACCGACACTTATTACTGAGCTCGAGATTCAAAATTTGAAGAAATTTGGTAGAGAAGTGTGCACTCAGGTATCAAATTTGAAATTAACGGACCAAAAATTCCACATTAGCGTAAAATTCCCAAGCCTCTCAACCAAGGCAGAAACAAAAATCTCTGATTTTTTTTCCATAAATCTTATACTGAAGTTTATGATTAAGGAATCATGTCCTTAAAGAGTCAATTCCACAATGATTTCATCCACTTCTTTAAATCGTAAGAACGATTCACTTTGGGTCAGCCCACAAATATTGTAAGAATTATAAATTTCTAAAAACATGATTTTGACCAAGAATGATTGCTGAGTGATAGAGGTATGGTGTTGCAACTTTCGAAAAGGCAAGATGAGCAGGCACAAAATTTGAGGGATTCTGGATTTTTTTTTTTTTTTTTTTTTTTTTTTTTTTTGCAAAAGAACAAATGGACTACAGGACTCATACCAGAGTTTGTGGACTACTTTAGACTGCTTGTCATGATTCCTGGGTCATCCTATTCGAATGAACTAAGTTTTTTGGTCTTACACCGACTCAAGACTTATGCACTATCAATAATGTTTGCAAGATACACTCAATAACATCACAATATATGCGTATGGTAATCTCCAGAGTTTGAAAAGTTGTTGAATCAGTTCATTAACACACAAGCAAAGCGCAGTACAGTTTCTCCATTGTGCAATGAAACCTAAATAGTGATGTAAAGAAAAAAATTTCTAAACACTTAAAATTTATTTAATAAATTATAGGATGAGTTTTAAAAATCATTATTGTAGTTTTTATCCCTTTGAATTTCTTTTATGAATTTGTATTATCGATATTATTATTATTGTAGATAAGATAAACAAAAAACATTTTCACATGACTCCCACCACCCCAATTGCCTGACTACCCAGCCGGGCCTAACATGAAACGCCGACCTTGCTTTTCATTATCTATTTCTGTAGGGAAGTACGGAGAAGGAGACTCACCTATTACTTGATAGATGGAACAGACAGTTTAAAACTTTTTGCCTTAAAATTGGAACATAAAAATGTAGTTGTGTTTATAATGAGGCACAAGACTTCAATCAGCAGCATGCTGCAAGAAATTGAGTTAGAAGAACAACAAATCAGGAAAAGAAGTAATGAAAATTAACAAAGTGAACACACTTTTATCACCAAGTTAGTTATCTCCTTTGTGACAGTAAAATATTATCCAAAGTTAAAAATGTCCTGCACAACAATTATTTAATATTCATAACCATAAACTTATGTGAACTAGATACTTTCACCACGAAAAATAGAGATAATGTTAAAATGCAAATGCAGATATGAAAATTTTAAGGATTATGATCAAAAGAGCAAGATGGGATAGAATAAGAGCCAAACAAGTCTCAAAAGATGAAAAATACAGAATGAATGCATTGAAAGATCAAGAACAGCAAGTGAATGGGAACTGGGACAGCTATAGAGCACAAGCAGACGAGGGGTAAAAAAAGGGGACCTGAAGTAAAGCAGAATGTGGCAACTAAGGGGCTGGAATGTTATTTGGTTAGAGATCTGTCTTGACCAATTGAGATGGATAAACCAAATCCTAGCAACTGGAGATGTTCCAAAATTGTGGTGATGAAGAACAGATTAGCTGATAGAAAATCTGATAAAAAAAGGAAAACATTCTGAATTTCCATTATATGAAATGTACATGTCAAACAGTTACCAACTGTGCTTTAATTTCCAGTAATTTATGCAAAAGATGTGAAGGTTGCTAAATAGCAATAAAAATTATAAACAATTTTTTATTTATAAAAGTCAACTTCAATTACAGTATGTTCTAATTCTCTTAGTAGAGACATTGGTCTTGTGAAGTCTGTATTGGAGTTAAGAAGACCAGTATCAGCTTTATTTAAAGCAGGGTATCATTTAAATGATGATTTAGTGGCAGTCTATATTACGATGACATACAAAATCCTGTGTCATTGTACTGGACAATATCATTATTTGTTATATTGTGATACAATACAATATAAGAAAATTAAAAATAATGGATGTGGTTGGTTGTTCTGAATAATGTTGGAGTTCTATTGTTTGCAGATATGCGAACTACTGGCCAGTAGTACATAGTTCCTGACACTCCTGAATATTCTAAGTAAATACCTTTACATTTATAACAGCATATTTTTTTCCACAACATGAAATTCAAACCTTTTGTTTAAAATTACATATCATCTTTTCCCATTTACGTTTTTAAATGAGAAATTTACTATTCTTCCTATTTTAATATCCTCTTCTTTTAGTTATCATGGCCTTTTTAGAAACTTTGTAATTTGGGATAAAAAAATTACAATATTAGCTATGCAACAAATTTAATTTCATCTTTTTACAATGAGAACTTTATTTGCTATCATTTTATGAATTTTTCTCTGTATTTGTTAATAAAACATATTTCATATTATTACTAAAGTTATGTTAACCTTAGGGTCTGATTGTTGGACAGTTTCTTTTCAACTATTAATATCTTTATTAGGTCTAATAGTTATTTTTAATGTTTAATTTAATTTGATATAAGCAATGGAGTGCACACTCCAGTGACAATATCCCTAACAGTTCCAAACCTAACGGGAAAAAAGTGGGTGGGGGAAAATTGGAAGTCTTGTCCTAGGAAGCAACCTGAGGATGGGTGGCAGCAAAATCATGTATGAAGAGTATCAATTTAAGTCTTGATGACCTTTTGACAATCCAGGTGGCTACACTCGGGTGGCAACAATGGTGGCGGCAAAATAATGTTCGAAGGGGCAGCACTATCACAGTGTTTAACCAGGCTTGGAAAATTCCTAGATCCACCCCATTTCCCTACACACCCATCTTTCTCCTCACCACTTCCCACCTGCTTTTGCTCCTACTAATTTAAACTTTAAAATCTTTCAGTGCCTTTGATAGATTATTCATAATTTCTCTTTGTAATTTATTCCAATCCCATACAAGTTTACCTACAAACGTAAACCTTCCCACACTAAACCTGAAATCAAGTGCCAGCTTGTCATCATGGTCATCTTTACCCTTCCATACACCTGTCTTTATTCCTCCCACTAATATCTTTCCATGCCTCATCACCAATAATGTTAATTAGTATTAAGGTTCATTTAATTCCTTAGAAAATTATGTGTCTACTATTTTTCATTATTTATTTAAGTAATGTTCTTTCATTTAGAATTGTTATTTCCACTATTTACATTATCGAATGATGTTTCAGGACATCTGTTGCCTTCTACTTTAAACATGATATACCAATTTTCTTCTATTAACAAATTTTGTCACAATTAAACCCTACATCAAAATGATTGTATATGCTTTTAAAAGTTGTGTACTTGCTATCTATTTTCAGCAACAAATTTCTTGCATACCTGTAATATCCAATACTGCCCTTAGTATTACCCAATACAAAAGTAACTTTTTAGGTTTAAACAAATGATTCAAACCCTGGCTACACTACATAATGTACTTAAAATATGATTAATTATTGTCTTTTCTCATACCAACTAACAGTGATGGCAATAGAAATCCTGTGGATCCAGCGAGCACTTGAAAGCCATGATCTCTTGTCTCATACACGATACGTGCTATTTTTGTTATCTGTAAAAAAAAAAAAAAAAAAAAAAAAAAAAAAAAAAAAAAAAAAAAAAAAAAAAAAAAAAAGTGTATCATAAATCATTATTTTTTTAACATACTGCAGTTTTGTTGCAATGTTTATTCTCTTTAGAGCAATTGCTTCATATAAAATTATCTCTCCTTTCAGACAAATTAGTAATATGTAAATATCAGGAAAATGTTACAATTGTTATATATAGTTTAAAATAATTATAATAATGAAATACATATAAATATATATACTTACATCTCCACTACTATCTTTAATGCCAATTATATTAGGGTGCTCTGCCAGTTCAGCTATAAGTGATGTTCCAAGATCCATCCCAGTGTTGGCTGGCATATTATAAAGGATTACAGGAATTTTACTGTTGTCTGCCAGTTCCTCAAAGAACTTTTTTATTGCAGCTGTCTGAAAAGTAAATCAGTGGCTGTTAAAGAACATCAGAAAGTGAAGAGTGAGATAGGCATGGAATGAAGATAAATGCTAAGAGGATTCAATTTTATACACACACAGATCGGAAAATATAGGTTTTCAATGATTATTCACTGAAAGGAATAAGGAATTTAAATGTAAATACCTGAATACCAGAAATATCAACAGACAGTGATCATAATTCGTTTTCAGTCAGCAACATGGGTTTAGGAAAGGGTATTCATGTGCCGCTCAGTTGGTAGGCTATATTTCTGATGAAATGGACAAGGGCAGCAAATTTATAGTGTAGTACTAGATATTTCAATGGCTTTTAACAGAGTGGCCCATAAAATGGTACTAGATAAGGTAAAAACTATTGGAGTTTACGAAAAGGTGATTTGCTGGGTAGAAGAATTCCTGAAAGGTAGAAAGCAAAAAAGTTAGGATATACAGTATCAAAAGAAGTAGGAGTGAAAATGAGAAAGGTTGGATTAAAACAGCACAGGGCCTGTAGCAAATGTGAAGACCGGGCCCTTGGTTTTCACTATCCGGGGCAGTAGCAGAGCTAAAAAAATAGGTCGCCCATCTGGCCTGACAGGGAGGCTCCTGAGACTCCTAGGCATGGTGGTGCCCCCTAGACCCCTAGAAGGTGGGGGCTCCTTAGGAGGCACAGGGCCTCTTAGGAGGTGTGGGGCCTCCCAGAAGGCGTGAGGCTCCCCAGAAGGCGCAAGCGCCCCCTCCCCCATCCCCAGAAGGATTGTAGCATTTGCTAACTCCTGCTATGTGGCTAATCCGGTACTGAACATGAGGATTCCACAGGGTAATATATTGGGACCATTGCTATTCATTATTCTAATGAATAATTGTGTTGATGGTTTACTATCATAAGTTAGATTGTTTACAAAAGTTTATAAAAGGATAAAAAGGGTAGGCAACTGTAATCAACTGCAGTGTGATCTTGAAAGGACATCTAGCTGGGTGAGTCAACATGGGATAAAGATAAATGCAAAGAAGTGCCAGCTTATTAGGTACACAGATATAAAGCTAAAGATTGATTATGATTATAATGTGTGGGGAAAAAGATGACTTGTTGAAGACTCAAAATGTAAATACCTTGTCATAAAATTTGATAACAAACTTAACTGGGCAGGACATATGGGATAGGTGGTAGGAAAAGGGTTCAAAATCCTTCATCTGTTGGAAAGAGAGATAAGAGGATGTACTAGAGAAGTAAGGGATTTTTTTTTTTTTTTAAACATTGATTACACCACTGCTTGATTATAGAATTGTGGTATGAGGCCCACATATTTGTTATCAAATACAGGAGTTGGAGGGGGTGCAGAGAATGGCTGCTAGATATGTCTTTGAAAATTACTGCAGAATACAATCAGTAACTAATATGATATAGCAGGGCCCGCTCTAGGGGGGGACAAACCGGGCATTTGCCCGGGGCGCTAAAATTTAGGGGCGCCATTTCTGCTGTAAGTGTGAGAAAAATATATAATGATATTAATGTGTTAAATACCCAATTATTAATAAAAAAATCCACATTTTTTCGTTCGTTAAAAACTTACAGATCATAGCTATATGGGTGCGCCCCTAGAGACTCTGAAGAGACGGGGCGCGGACCTCATAGGGGCACGCCGTTGCCCAGCCGCCTCTGTGTGAATTCCGCCATAGGAGCAACTTCAAAATGCGCCGCGTCCGTGCCTTGTCTCAGCCCGAAGTCCGCGCCACGTCTCTTCTGTGTAAATTGGGCCTTAGCACGCGAGTAGAACGCTGTTTCGACTTTTGTTGTCTCAACTTGCTTATTATTGCTAATTATAAAAGTGGTTTCATTACACAACAGCATTAGTCTTACTAATACGTTATTAGTGATAAGTGGAAGTTCATAATTTCTAAAGGTAAGTACATCTATGATTAAATTGTTATTTAGTTGGATATACGACATAAGCGCACAACGACAAAAGCGCGCAACAGAAGCGCAGTAGGTGGGGGCTGTTACACCTGACCATCCCCGTCCGGGCATCCAGATTGGGTTTTCCATGGTTTCCCAAATCACTCAAGGCAAATGCCGGGATGCTTCCTTCAAAAGGCCATGGCCGAATTCCTTCCCATTCCTTGCTTCCCATCCTTTCCCGTCTCTAAAGACCTCGCTGTTGAGAGACGTAAAGCAGTTAAAAAAAAAAAACAAAAAAAAAACCCTGACCTCGGCTACCTGCTCTGATTCCGACGTTATACTGCCCACAAGTTACTAGACACGCAATTGCAGTTAGCTTCTAATACATGGAATCGATAGTGATTGGCGGGAGATGCTGAGTAGGCCTATTTATTTTATTGAATTGATGAACCAAATCAATATGGATTTTAGTTATTGGAAATCGAAATGGAATAATTTGTACAATAATTTCTTCTCGTGATCCGAGCCTCACAGATTTGTTGTATAAATTAGATACAGGCATTGAAAGTGTTATGGTTGGGTTAAATTACATACGCTAGCTTTGATCGCTGTAGTTTAGTGGATGTGAGACAGTACTTACAATCATTAATAAATAAATAATATTACCAGCTACTGATTACCGATTAGTTACTTCACATACCATTAGTATATTCAATTTCGAATGTTAACTTCTAATATATAATAACCCATGATGCTTATTATATATACGAATGCGGTTTCCAGATATTCTAATTACTGCATTTGAAAACCGTTTCAACAAAAATAAATTCATTAACTATTTTAGTGAATGTGAATAACTTTGTCAGTTGGTTTAATAAGCTCATTGCGCGACAGTCACTCCACATCATTTTTTTTTTTTATTTATTTGTTTTTTATTTTTTTTTTTTTTTTTGTGACTTTGAACGTATTCCGTTTAAGCCTACAGAAATTGCCATTCTGTATACACGGTTTCTGTATTTGCAGCAAATTTACGGATCGTATCCACCTTCGAATAAGCTTGGACTGCGTAGTAACATTAGATTTTGTTATGGTCACAAGGTATGCAAAATATTTTGTGTTGTGCATAAATATTTTTTTATATCGACTGAGAATAATTTATCCTAGTTATGCTTTTAACTTATTTAGAACATGAATAAATATTTAATTTTTATATTATTTTATAGTGTACATTGTTTGAGTTACGTGCGTGCCTCTTCCAAAATGTCTGACGGTCAAAGAAAACTATCTGGTTACCAGTACAAAAAAAAAAAAAAGGTTGGGAAAGGAAGAGGAAAGGCAGAATCAATCTGGCGCGTTAAAAAAATATACTTTTTCCAGGGTTTACCAAAACAAATCTTAGAATCCAATATCAGGTCGGGATACAAAAGAAGTACAGAATCGTCAGAGAATAATAGCAAACAAATGAACGAAGTTTCTAAACTAATTGGAACCGACACCAACGTGAGACTCACAGAAGGCGTTCTAAAACTTTGTGGCCAAGAATTTTACGAGAAGCCGTAAGAAGCTTTTTAGTAAGGCAAGGTCCACCTAAAATATTGCATAATTACAAATTTCCTTCCAATGACACAGGTCGACATTTTAGCGCAAAATATTATACACGAATTTTAAGCAACGGAGAGCAAATATTGCAAGATTAGCTACTATCTTTCACAAAACTGCGTTTACTGATCCTGTTGCAAAATTTTCGATTGTTTAGTTAGTTCTCTCTCAAAGGAGGGTTTTAAAATTTGGAAGCACCTCGACAAAACTTTAAAAAAGCATGAAATTTCGAAAAATCATATTCAGGCACAAAAATTATGGCTAGAAATGAACGAAAGATTAAATTGTTGTAAAACTGTAGACGCTGCCACTCAGAGAGTTATTAATGCCAAAATAAATCATTGGAATGAGGTGCTTCTAAGAATCGTTGCAATTACCAAAATGCTTGGTAAAAGTTGTCTGGTTTTTCAAGGTACAAGCGACAAATTGTTTGAACATAATAACGGTAATTTCTTAAAAATAGTTGAGTTACTGTTTGAATACGATCCCATTATGGAAGAGCACGTCCGTTGAGTGCTCCAAAAAGTAGAGACTAAAGCTCAATATCTTGGGAAAAATATACAAACCGGTATAGTAGATCTGCTGCATCAAAGCGTAAAGTCTCATATTATTAATGAAATAAAAAAATTCAAATATTTTTCCATAATTTTCAATTGTACTCCTGACTTTAATAAGATACAGAAAATTAATCTTGTAATCAGATATGTTTCAACCAATAAATTCCTGATGTTGAAATTAAAATTAATGAAAGCTTTTAAGGCTTCTTACCAGTCGAAAGATCCACAGGAAAACAAATGTCTGATATTATAGTTGGAGAACTTATTGACTTGGGTTGAAATTTGCAGGATATCAGAGGGCAGGGACTGACAACGGGTCCAATATGAGGGGCAATAAAGCAGGATTGCAATCTAGAATTAAACAATTCGCTAGCATTCAATGTTCCGTGTAGTAGCCATTCTCTCAATCTTGTTATTAATGGCAAAAGCATCCTTGGAAAGATGGTCCAAAAAATATATTTTTTTCGGCATCTACTTTTCGATGGGCAATACTTTTAAAGCATGTTCAGGGTTCAACTTTGAAAACATGGAGTGACACTAGATGGGAGAGTAGGATAGAGGCATTAAACCCTTTAAAATTTCATTTGGGAGATGTATTCGACGCCTTGCTAAGCATTTACGAAAACCAAGAAATTGATAATTTAATGATTTAGCCATTTGGGCAATTGAGTATGAAATTGCTGATGAAGTAAATTTAAAGATGTAATAAAAAATTCGCAAACTGAAAGTATGAAAAAAAGTTTTTTGTGATTTTAGCGTATTTGATGTAATTTCGTTTTATTTTCAAAATAATGGCATTTAGATTGTTTGTGTGATAATATCCATCTGTAATAGCATTTAAAAATATGGTTAATTTGTGTCTATGTACATATATTTCATAATTAATTTCTCTATTTTGTGCCGCTAGATCAAAATTCTATAAGTTTATTTATGAAATTTTATTAAAATTTAAAATAAAAATGAAATATTTTATTCGATTAAACATTAATTATTTTTTAAATATATAATTCTACATAATCTTAAGGGGCGGCAATTTGTATATTTGTCCGGGGCGGCAAAACCGCTAGAGCGGGCCCTGGATATAGGAGCTGGAGTAGGCTTTGTTGGAAGAAATAAGGAGGGTGAAGAGAATCATGCGAGTGTACAGGGCTTATATTGGTAAAGATGCATGGAAAGATATTGGTAAGAGAATTAAGAGACGTGCATGAAAGGGTAAAGATGACCATGACCACAAGCTAGCACTTGATTTCAGGTATAAGGATGTGAGAAAATTTTCTTTTGTAGGAAAGGGTGTAGGGGATTGGAATAAATTGCCAAGATATTTGATGAATAATCTACCAAAAATACTGAAGGAATTTAAATTAGTAGAGGGCAAAAGTATGAGGAAATATGAAAGGAGAAAGATGGGTATATAATGAGATTGCCACCAGAGTGTGTGCTTCATCGCTATTATATTAAAATTAAATTAGGCTGGACACTTGTACTGGTTATCAGTAAAGGGTTAAGAGTTAAGCATTTGTTGGAGAGGATAATGAGGGGATATATCAGGGAAGTAAAAGAAACAAGTTACATGTTGGTAATTACACATTTATATTGGCAACTCTGTAGGAATATATTATCTATGCATTCATTCGTTTGTTTACACTTTACTCTATGCTCTATTATACTATGGTTGATAGCAAGAAGACAAAAGATGTGTAAGCAAAAGTTGATTTAATTTCTTTAATAAAAGTGGTTACTAAATATAAAAACGAGTATTATTCTTAATATTAAAATGGTAGCAGAGCGTGGTTTTTAAAAGGACTAAAGTGAAAACAAGGATTTTTGTGTGCAAACAAGAAAAATATAAAAAGATCATCTACGTGAAAATGGCGGCGAAAAATAGTGATATTAACATTCCAATTTTCGATGGTTCAGACTATAGCAATTGGAAAATACGTATTCTCAAGTTCCTACAATTCAAAAAGTGTAAAGATATAGTAATGCGACCTAAAACATCTGCCGACGATGCCACATGGGACGATCGTGATATTTAAGCTACCAACTATATTTACAGCAAAATAACGAACAGACAATTGGAATATATAAGTGAATTAGAGACGACCTACGAAATCATTCAAAATTTTGATGAAATGTATCTGAAAAAGTCGACGGCTTTGCAAATTGTATGCCGACATAACCTCGAAAATGTCAAATTGAAAAATTACGCAGAAGTGTCTTTGTTCTTCTACGACTTTGAAAAGTGTGTAAACGAACTGAAACAAGCCGGGGCGGTAATATCAGAACAAGAAAAACTTCATTAGGGGAGAGTGGTGTACCTCGGATCTATTTTGACTTTTTAATTTTTAGTTTTTTAAAAAATCACCAAAATTAAAAAAAGAAAAGATTTTATAAGACTTTAACTTGTTACAAACAACATATATTTGTCTTAAATTTTTATATAAAGAATTTCCATGAAAGTTTTTGAATTTAAAAAAAAATGAAAATAGGACTGAGGTACACCACTAGTGGTGTACCTTGGACCCATTACTAACAGGTGGACAAAAAATTGTTTTTTAGTGAAAAAAATCAATATTTATTAGTACATACATATTTTTTTTCCTTTAAAAGCAATAAAAAAGACTGATACATTGACTTTATTATTAGGTTCATAAAAAATAATATAAGTCTAAATAGACATAAAACATCAGAGCAATTAAACTTATTATAAATAGGCTACAAAAGACATTAAAAGTTATTTATGTTTGCAATTACACTTATTTTTAGCCAAGATTGTAATTAGATAAGTCAATTCCAAATATTATCTTCTCAAGCTGCCTTTCAGATCCACCAGACAATATTGGATATGGCAACTTGAATGCGATATCATTTTTGTCAACTTCAAAAACAGTAGGATCTTCTCTTCTGAACTTCTGAGAGTTTGGATCTCTTTTTAGATTTTGTACTTCATATACATTATCAGTAATTGAAATAATTTCAGCAATAAAGTATTTAATACTTTTTTTACCAGCAAACTTCACTAACACAAAAGCACCAATCTGAATATTAACATTATCTGGATCTTCCAGTTCACCAAAGTCTTCCTCTGAAAGATTAGATTCCTCAACTATATCATCTATATCCTCATCTTCAGACTCTGTTGCATAATAATAAGTCCTCTTTTTAGCTGCCTTAGTAGGAGTTGTACTGTTTTAGTTTGTTTTATTTTTTTCAGTGTGCTTTTAGCTTTTTCCATTTCGATGCGATTTTTCTCTGGCGTATCAGTTAAAATACAGGATTTTCCTTTAGGTCTTCCTCCATGGATACGTTTTCTCGGTAGTGCTTTTGGATATGGTCTTATTTGTTCAGGAGTGACAATATTTGGAGATGAAGTAATAACGCCGAGAGTTAATGGTTCAGATTCTGTGTTAGAGAGAGAGTTAGATTGGCTGGGATAATCAACTTGTGATTGATTTTCTTCTTGGTCTTGGTTTGGGCGATCTGTGACATTTGATGGTAGGAATTCCGAGTCTTCAAAAACATCTTCATTCAGTGGATGCAATCCACAAACCTTAAATTCATTAATAATATTTGATGGTGTGAAGGCTAGTGTAAATGCTCGTCCAACTAATTCAGCTACATCATAAATGGTAGCTGGTTTTCCAACATTACCTGGTGTAGTCATCCAGTCATTCATAGCTCTGTTATAAAATGCTTTAAAAGGTCCAAAGACACATCTGTCCAGGGGCTGCATTTTATGACTGGTGTGTGGATGGAATGTGAGTAATGTCACACCATTTTCCTTTGCAAGTTCTATTGTTGGAACAGAGATGTGACTCTGATGATTATCCATTACAAGAATTACTGGATTCTGTTTACTTGCACCACTAAATTTGATAAAATGTTTAAAGAAATCGTAAAATAAATACTCATTTGATCATCCAGAAGGATTTGCACCCCTATTGTTCCTGATGGAGCACCCTTAAGCATATGGTCTTTAAAATATTTGCGTGGAAATATCAACTTGGGTGGAATAAAGCCACCACCAGCATTTATTGCACATATCATTGTGATATTAGTCCCTCTTTCAGCACTGGTCATACTTCCTACTTGTTTAAGTCCTTTACTTGCCAAAATCTTCGGTGGGACATGGACTGTAGAAATTCCCGTTTCATCACAGTTCCAGATATTAAATGATGTTATTCCAGAATTTTTTTCGAGAGCAGTTTTAAAATTTTGGAAAACAAGTGCAATGTTATCTTTATTGAAAGCTGTTGAGCGGGCTAAACTTGTAGCTTCAGGTTTTCGCAAAGCCAATTGCTTTCCATACCTCTTACGAAACCGTCGAAGCCAATCTTTACTTGCCAATTTTCTATCTTCCCATGATGGGTCACATTTTTTTTTATTTTGCTTGTGTAAGGGAACCAAGATAATAAACAGGATTTAATTTTATTTGAGAATTGGTACGTAAATTTTGTCATTGTACGTGCAAGTTACAACTTGCTCAGAAGCAGCTGCTTATAGCTAGAGCGGACGTGTATCACGCTATGGTCACGAGGTGACGCCGTCGTGTCAGCGGTTTTAGACTTGATACAAAGCTAGCCTGCACGCTAGAGTGGTTCTTCATTCTTTTACGGAACATCGCGCAGGAAACATGTAGTCGCATACAGAAGGTAAGACACGCAGCAGCCTCGGTTGGATCTCCAAGTCAGTTAGTTTGTCTCCAAAATTAGTTCGTTGGTCTTCCAAAATTAGTCGGTTGGTTCTCCAAGTCGATCAAGTCAATTAGTTTGGGTTTCGAGTTAATCAGTTTGTCTCTAAAAGTGTTCAGTCTCTGTTATAGTAATTTCTAAAGTATTTGGTTGGTTTGAAGTTGGATAATATTTCGTAAAGTAGCTCAAACTGCCCCGGTGTAACTTATTTGGTTGATTAGGCTTCCATTTATATGTGTTGATAGAAGATGCCGCCAGTTAGGAGAATTATTCAGTCGCCGTTGTATTTCAGTGAATATGTGTATGTGTGAGAGAGAGCGGCCTGTTTGTGTTAATGGTTGTAAAGTAATAAGTGATTTGTAGGAAGCATTTGTTAAAGTAAAGGCAGTAATTACGTGATAACATTGAGCAGTAAATTCAGTTTAATAAAGCAATGACGTGTCATTTTCTCTTCAGGTCAGTTAGTGGAATCGGACTAAAATGTATGTTAGGTTTTTATATTAAATGGTTTGTAACTTATCCGCATCATGTTTGGTCTCAATAACACTCGTAGACTAAGTACCCATAGCCCCACCACAGATCCTGATATGATATTGTATTGTGTTTCAGAATAATATTGTTAATTTGATACTATAAAGAAGAGTGAACGGAGTTTTATTTCCATGAGGTAAGAAAGTATAAAATCAATCGCAGTTTGGCGATCTCTGCGTAATCAAAGGTCACCTGGTGTCAGAATCCTGATATATTGCTAGAATTAACATCTCCTAGCTAATATCCTCCTCCCCCCCCCTTTTCGGTTACAAGTGAAATTAAAGTTAGATGAAAATCTTTGGTAATGTTGGATAGTTAATATAATAAGTAACCACTCGTGCCAAACCCACCCCAACCCCCCACAAATTGGTTTTCAGAAGTGGGATAGCAAACATGTGCGTGATTAAGTCTGAGAAATATGTGTTTAGTTATTACCAACTTTCCGCAGTGGAAATTCGTTGTTTCGTGATTTTTTTGTATAACTTGGAGACTAACTAAAGGTATGTTGCGTGTCTTTACTAAAAAAGGGTGTCTGGAAATATGTTTTGCAAAAGATAAAAATTATTTTAAGAGTTCGAAGTTGTTGTAGTTGAGCAAGGAGCACGAGATGGCGGCGCGGCAACAGGTTGGCGCTCACATTGGCGGACAGATGGCGCAGGAGACGGTAGACGGCAGAAGAAGATGTAATGGCCGCGATCAGTTGCATCTCAAGTGTAAACACACATGGCTACGTGGATGTAGTAAACAACAGCCGACGCCAGAATATGTGAAAGTAAGTGCATTTTAATCTCTTGTCAGTATGTAGGGACATCTCTATAGTTAAAAGCATTGTAAAAGATAATGTAATCGAGTTTGTTCACAAGTAATGGTACGCAAGCAAGTAGTGTGCAGTTTGTGGCTTGTCAGGGAGTGCGTATTTGAAATCTGTACTAAAGTAAGTGGCAACAGGCGAGCATGACCTATTCGCGCGTAGTGAGGTAATAAGTTGTATTTGTGTAACAGGCGCGACAGTTGAGAAATCCCTCCAGGGCATGAAGTGTAACAAGGTGAACATATAAGAGATTAAAAATGATGTAAGAAGCAAATGAGGTTATACGACAGTAGACTAAATTTTTCGAAATTGTGGTTTGGGTAACTAGTTTGTGAAACTTCCTTTAGAGTGCAAACACGCAGGTGTTTCCTTTTCAGAAAGTTAAATGGCAAAATACAGGTCTAATGTTGTTAGGGAGTCATGACCCGAAATGCAACTGCAATTCAGATCTACTAGCTTGTCACATCTTAGTTTGAAAGTTGGAAAACGTGCTGGCATATTAACAATCTATTTCCATAGGTTAAGCCAATACTGTATGTTGTTTTTCTTTTGTGTATGGTTTTAAAATTATCGCCATTGAAGGGTAGAGCTACAAGTGGCTTAATGGTGTAATACTAAGTCTATTGGTCAAGTTGAAGTGAAATGTAAGGCATCAGTAGTGGTTAAGTGGTAATAGTTCACCTAGGTGGTTTGTTGAGGTTACACAGAGATTATGAATTGTATTGTCTAAGGATGAATAACAGAAATGTGTCTACATAATGTTACCTTCAGGCAACTGTGGTATTTAGTGAAGTGTGGTGCCCCACGAAAGGATGCATGTAGTGAAGAGTCATACGGCCGTATGTGGAAATGAGAAATATTTGAGAGGAGAGAGGGTTATGAGTTGATGAATGTGTTGTGTTGTCAGTAAGTCTCGCAGGAACAGGAACAGTGAGGAGTAAGTATAATGGTGTAATAATTGTTGTGTTGGCCACTAGTGAGAATATTTGTTGTATATGGAGTAGTGTAATGAAGGCATTCCTAGACAGAGTTTGACATGATTTAAGTAGCAGCCACCGGTAAGTGAGTAATGAGTAAATTTGATTTTGAAGGCACACATGATTTTGGTTATGTTTTGGGTTTTGCTTGCTTGGTTATATCAGTAATGTGTTGTAATGTTGTGTACACTGGTGATGTAAATTGATGTAATTTGGTGAAGTTATAATGGGTTTAGTGATGACGGTTATACTTAGTATACCATATCTGGCTGTGTGCATATATGTCATCACATGTTGAAGTATAAGTAAGTCTGTGGTGTTGATGGCAGTTAGGATATTTATTGTGTATGATTGAGTTAAGATCTGATCTGTTACAGTGCAAGTAGAGAATTATGTGTTGTGGTAAAAGAGTGGACAGCTGATATGTTAAGTGGACTCTGGTCATAAAAGAAGTTGCAAGTTAAATTATTGTTATTGAGATGTGATGCAACTGATGTTTCCCAGTAAGGTAGGAAAAGTATTTTATTATGTATTGATCAAGATTGCCCATGTGAATCTGTTGATATGTGGTATAGAAATTTGTACAGTCTTTAAGTGAGTGATAGTACACCACCGATATCCAGGTATCGTAACGACTGAGTTTCTATTTAGTACAATGCAGTAATTGATGTGGCGAAGCGATTTATTGTTTGTGGAAACACGAAAGTGTAGACCCAGCTTTAACGTTATCAGACAAAATACAGTGTTTATGTTCAAATGAGGGAACTGCAGACCCCAAATTTGGCAGTTACACGAACCTAAAAGTCTGTCGTCCATTTAAACACAGCAGATGTATTATATAAACCTACATTGAATTCTTCATATGAGGGTAATTAACACTTGACTACACTAACATTGTAAGAAATTTGCAGATAAAGCCAAGTAATGAATCATTTAGTTGAAAGAAGTGAGCCAGGACTTTGAATATTTGGAATTGAGAATCATTAGTAGTATTTTTCTGAGGTTACATAATTTACAAGTAAATTCATTTCCCCGTTACATTTTGTTGTACTATTCACTATGAGAATTTAAATCATTAACTCTTCTTGGCATAGGTGTTCACATTTCAATTATTGTTGCAATGAAAAAATAGAGTAAATTTCAAAGACAGTTCTAATGATGCTAATTTGTTGTGAGTTCCTTTGAAGATAAGATTAAAATTGAAGCAAATTTATTGTGGCTCAATGGTTTATGCATATGAATAAGTTAGTGGTATTAACATCCAATTAAGATTTTTGAGTATATTTGTTTGGTTGAGAGATTTTCCTGGGAGTAAGATATTTAGAGAATTGAGTTTTGGCAACCAGAGATATTTGTGTGTCCACAAGTTTTCATCATTGTAATGGCTTATTGTAATGTGTGCAGTGCTTAAGGAATTTTGCAGAAGAATCAGTGCAATCTTTTATCCATCTGATTGAGTGATTGTCTTGCGAGCTGGTATGAGTCACAGGTCTTTCTATTTTGAAATTAGTTTTGCAGTGAATTTGGACTTTAATAGATTGTTCTGAGATTTTATTTATGTCATTGTTGTCATACTGTGTATTTAATTTATTCTTTGGTTTTCTTGTGTGTCATATTGAAATCATGTTGTCATGAAAAGCATGCTGTAAAGGGGTGTTTTTAAGTTGGTTTACGAGACAGCTAAATGGATTAACAGTTGTACTCGGGTTTTGACGAGTCCTTTTTCAATGACGTGCTCTTGAAGGTTGCTTAGGCGTAAAACTGATGCTCGTGGTGAGATTTAGGGGATGGACAGATGTAATAGTGACATTCTAGTTCTCAAGTGACATTATCTAAAATTTGGTTTTGGACATTCATGATTTGTTTGACAGAGTGATGGTAAAGTACAGTTGTAGTATCGAGTATGTTATCAATGCTTCGCCTATTCTATTTGGCAGTGTTTTCTAAAGTGGACTAGTAAAAGCAAATTGTTGTAACTGTCAGTAAACATTATGGACCTGTAAGAATAAGAACTGTGTGGATAATTTAGTTGTTCAGCAACGTCTTTCTGGAGAGTGGTGCGTAGAAGCAAAGTTACGTTCTGCGTTTATAATCGTCAGTGTGTAAGAAACTGCAATAACCAGAACTTTTGTTGGTAGCTACTGTTCCTTTACGTTAAACCTTCTCATCCGTATTAGGCTTATAACATCTAGGTCAAGAGAACTTATTCAGACTACAAGATTCCGCAAGATTAGTACCAGCTAGAACGAGTGACCGATTATGTTGAAGAGAGGTTATGTTGTCATCGTTGGTTTATAGTTCTGCAAGATGTCTGATATTAAAACGAATGGCAAGCTATGTTGACATCCAGAAATTATCTTCGTTGGTTCAGAATACAAGAAGAGAAGAAGATTTAGAAGTTCAACGTTTTGAAAATTTATCGGCAGAGACTTTAGCAGTTACAGCATTTATATTTTTTGCCCAGCGTTGTCTGTGTTGAAGAATTATATCACTTTTATTTTGGTCTTTGATTGCTATATTGAACTATGTGTGTGTTGTGAAACGTGTGACTACATTGGACAGTGAATAATGATAGATAGCAGTTCGCAGCTTAGTCTGAGAGGGACGGCTGACTGCAGGAAAAGTGAGTTCCTCGAGTTAGCAGGTTTCGTATAACGAGTAAAATTATGGCTCAGATGTGCATTTTGGACAAGGGGTAGCACACAAAGCACCATATCACTTAATTCAAGTTGCAAGTCTAAAAAATTTCAGTACATTTTGATGTAGAATTCAGTTTGGACATAATTGGTTTATATTTTGTAATGTTTATTCATTGTTTGTTGAAATTGTTGTAAGATTGTTGTTTTGAATTTGTATTGCCACTTCTTAGCCTTCGTTAGTTCCGAAATTGATGTATTGTTGTGATGCACTGTGAAGCCAAGTATTAGAGGCACTGAGTTTAAAGGTAAATGATGTTGAGATATGAGATAAGCAATGTTGAGTTAAAGGCAGTTACTGTTGTGATGAGATGATACTGCTAAGAATTAATAATCAGATCAATCCTATTGTGTTGGGATTATGTGCCATTTTGTAACACCACCACAGGCTGAAGTCAGAGAGAGTAACCATTTAGTGAGAAAATAGCTATGAAGTCAGAGAGTAATTATGAAGTCAGAGAGAGTAACCATTAAGTGAGAAAGTAACTATGAAGTCAGAGAGAGTAACCATTAAATGAGGAAGTAACCATGAAGTCAGAGAGAGAGAGAGAGAGAGAGTAATTATGAAGTACTTATACCCAGTGATATTGATAGTTTGTGAACCAGTTTTATGAATTTGTTAGTATATTCATTTGATAAATATTATTTTGGAATCTAATTTTTGTTCAGAAGTTTATGTGGAATAAGTAGTATATGATTGTGAAATATAATGCATGAGTGAAATTTTAAGCTGATTTGGAAGAGATCTATAGAATTTTTGTGAATATTTTGTCTTTGTTTGGGAATATTTTGACTGATTATGGAAATATTGGTTTTAAAAATTTGATGAATTTTGATGATTTTGGAGTTTTAGTAAATTTGAGTAATGATTTTGATTTATAAATGTTAACTTTGTGATTTTGATTTGTATTAGAAATTTTGTAAAGAGATGCTCCTACCAGATAGTAGTTCCTACCAGTTTTGTTGAAAGTAAAGTCTTTGAGTTAAGTAATGCTGACAAAGAGAGAGAAAGAGATTAAATGCATCTAGCTTAGTTAAAAGTGGTCCATGGAACAGATTTAATGATTGTGATTTAAGTGGAAACAGAGAACAGGTACTGTCGCAGATTATAATGTTTCAGTGTCCTCGAGATGCGGCACAAGAATAATGAGCAGATGGACCAGTATTCAAAACAGCTGAGAGAGGTCAACAACCCAGGACAGAGTTTCAGTAGATCATCACCCCAACATCAAATTCCAGACATCCCTAACATCAAGATGATCGTCAGTTCCCCCCCCCCTCAACATCATCAGTTCCTGACAGCCCTAACATCAAGATTGTCAACATTCCCCCCCCCCCCCCTTTCAACATCAACATTGATCAGCTGACGTAATGGTGTAGAACTCGGTAGAAAAGCAGTAGATATTTCAATTTGGTATCATAGTAACTGTAGTTTGGTGAACTTAGAACTTTCAGTAGATTTTGATTTGTTGAGATACTGATGGACTTCAATGATTCGAGCAATTTTGGACTATTAATTGATTTGTTGCAGGACAGTGGTAATTTAAAACTTTTAATTTTGATTTCATTGATAAATTCCATTTGATTGCAATTTGATTTTTGAATACTTGATTCTGATTATTGAGATACTTTGATTATTTTGGTTGTTTATGTTTACAATGACACTTTGAAATTGATACAAACAATTTTGTACGCTTAATGATTTAATTTGATGATATTTATTTGACTTTGTGTGATTTTTCTTGAAACTTGAAGATAAAATTATTGTGTTTTTAGATGAAGTCCGCAGGTTAGATTTTTCTTAGAAGAGAACATGACACGATCAAAGAGTTTAAATGTTTATAGATTTTGAGATTTTACTATGTGCTCTGAGAGGCAGTATGTTTGTGTGAAAGATTTTGATTTGGTTTGACATTTACATTTTTGATTGATGGTTTGAATTTCATAATCTTTGGTATTGGTTAGGTATCATCGTTGATTGGTAGAACTTGGTCTCGTAACTGAAGAGACGTGGACGTCTCTTATCCCGGAGGGAGAGTGATGTAAGGGAACCAAGATAATAAACAGGATTTAATTTTATTTGAGAATTGGTACGTAAATTTTGTCATTGTACGTGCAAGTTACAACTTGCTCAGAAGCAGCTGCTTATAGCTAGAGCGGACGTGTATCACGCTATGGTCACGAGGTGACGCCGTCGTGTCAGCGGTTTTAGACTTGATACAAAGCTAGCCTGCACGCTAGAGTGGTTCTTCATTCTTTTACGGAACATCGCGCAGGAAACATGTAGTCGCATACAGAAGGTAAGACACGCAGCAGCCTCGGTTGGTCTCCAAGTCAGTTAGTTTGTCTCCAAAATTAGTTCGTTGGTCTTCCAAAATTAGTCGGTTGGTTCTCCAAGTCGATCAAGTCAATTAGTTTGGGTTTCGAGTTAATCAGTTTGTCTCTAAATGTGTTCAGTCTTTGTTATAGTAATTTCTAAAGTATTTGGTTGGTTTGAAGTTGGATAATATTTCGTAAAGTAGCTCAAACTGCCCCGGTGTAACTTATTTGGTTGATTAGGCTTCCATTTATATGTGTTGATAGAAGATGCCGCCAGTTAGGAGAATTATTCAGTCGCCGTTGTATTTCAGTGAATATGTGTATGTGTGAGAGAGCGGCCTGTTTGTGTTAATGGTTGTAAAGTAATAAGTGATTTGTAGGAAGCATTTGTTAAAGTAAAGGCAGTAATTACGTGATAACATTGAGCAGTAAATTCAGTTTAATAAAGCAATGACGTGTCATTTTCTCTTCAGGTCAGTTAGTTGGAATCGGACTAAAATGTATGTTAGGTTTTTTTATATTAAATGGTTTGTAACTTATCCGCATCATGTTTGGTCTCAATAACACTCGTAGACTAAGTACCCATAACCCCCACAGATCCTGATATGATATTGTATTGTGTTTCAGAATAATATTGTTAATTTGATACTATAAAGAAGAGTGAACGGAGTTTTATTTCCATGAGGTAAGAAAGTATAAAATCAATCGCAGTTTGGCGATCTCTGCGTAATCAAAGGTCACCTGGTGTCAGAATCCTGATATATTGCTAGAATTAACATCTCCTAGCTAATATCCTCCTCCCCCCCCTTTTCGGTTACAAGTGAAATTAAAGTTAGATGAAAATCTTTGGTAATGTTGGATAGTTAATATAATAAGTAACCACTCGTGCCAAACACCACCCCAACCCCCCACACTTGGCAAACTGGTAAGCTAAAGTCCTAACATCTTTAAGAATCAAGCCATATTGCAAGTGAGCAGCCTTTAATATGTAAACAACAAGGAGCTGTTCTTCTTCATCTGTAAATATCCTTCTGGTATCATTGTTTTGTTTGTATTTAAAACTGGACAAACCTGTTTTTTTAAATGATTGAATATGCCTCAACAATGTTGTTTTAGAGATATTAAACTCTTTAGAAGCTCCATAGACAGATTGTTGTTTCTTTATAACCATATCAACTGCTTTTTCTAGATCATCCTTAGAGATCTGTTTTCTTTTTACACCTGTCTTGCTCCGTGGCATCTAGAGCAAAATATAAATAATTACTTCAAGGTTCTAAAACTTCCATTTTCTTAAAAACTATGTTAAAAACAACTTCCCCCCCACCCCTTGTTTACAACTAGGCTGAAACCAAAACTGATGCAATCATTAAACCATATCCATTCAAAACAAACCATGTTGCTATTAAAAACATTTTAAATATATATACTTGTTGATAGACTTTAAATAAAATACTAATTTGAAAGAAAACATTTTACTTGAATTTTTAAAAGATTTTTCAACATATTCATTTTACTATCTGAAATGATATTTAGGGGTGTACCTTGGACCAGTCCAAGGTACACCACTTTCACTAGGTTCAAGATACACCACTTGACACTTAAAAACAAAACTGCCAATCATGGTGTATTAGCTAGAACATTGCTTTATGATGCATCACCCTCATTGAAAAATAATTAGATATGTTTTAGTACAAAAATAACATAGAAATATGTAAGAAAAACTTACTTTTGAAAGGTGGATTTCTTTTTTCAAATACTGCACAATAAGTTGAGCTTCTAAACAAATACCAAGAACTTAAATGAGACCTCTGGTGGGAACTATTTAAACTACAAATGTTGTTGTTTAACAATCTAAACAAGTGAAGCTAGAATTAGCATAGGTCCAAGGTACACACATGTCCGAGGTACACCACTCTCCCCTATATGCTGAAATCTTTGCCGCAGAATTATAGTCATATTGGGGACTTGATTGACGTGCTCCCTGAAAAGGACAGAACAGTAGATTATTTGAAAAGTAAAATAAAATTGAAAAGGACCGAAGAAAAATCAAATGAGACATCAGCTGACAGCTCTAATGCTTTTCGAGCAGAAACTACGACATCATCAGCGTCACACACAAACTGTTTTAAACCAGGTCAGTTTCAAAAGGAATGTCGTACTCGTACTGAATATACACAAAGAGGTTGAGGTCGTGGATATTCTATGAATAGAGGTCGCGGATATTTTGGAAGTAGAGGACGCGGATATTTTGGAAGTAGAGGAAGTGGATATTCCGCCAGTAGAGGACGAGGTACATATAATGCAAGAAACTTTCATGGACGAGGACATTATAATAATGAGCGACCCAGAAATGATCATCATGAGCAATATGGGAATAGTTTTCATACAACTATCGCAAATAATACAACAACAAATGAAAAAAATGAGACAAAAAAAGGAGAAATAGAATGGTTACATGACAGCGGCTGTACAGACCATATTATTAACACGGATGAATACCTTGAATCTTGTGAGATATTAAAGAAACCTGTAAAAGTCAAAATTGGTGATGGTAGAATACTACAAGCTGAAAAGATTGGAAATATAAAGGTAAATTTTATGGTTTATGAAAAAAATCAGAAGTGATGTTGAAAAATGTGTTCTATGTTAAAGAAATGAAAGCGAACTTATTAAGTTACTCAAGAATTACAGACAAAAACTCAATTGTGTCAAAGGGGAGATTGGCAAAAATATATAACCCATATAGAAAGGTGATAGGGGTTGCAATTAAAGATGAAAGATTATATAAGATGAGAAGCTATGTGAATGAAAATACCTTGGAAGCAAATTTAAGTAAAAGTAAAATGACTGTGAAAGAGAAATTACACCGTACGCTGGGACTTGTAAACTTCAATAATTTAGAAATGATGTGCAAGAATGAAATATTGGAAGGATTGCCTAAAGAGACTGAACAAGAATATTTTAGGTGTGTGACATGAATAGAAAATAAAATGCATAACTTACCTTTTCATAATAACAGAAGAAAAGCAGATGATATACTACAAATAGTTCATACAGATTTGAATGGTCCTCATCAAACAGTAGGAGACCATGGTGAAAAATACTTTTTAAGTTTTATAGATGACTACAGCAAACTGGCTAAAGTCTATTGTATCCGGACAAAAGATGAAGTATATGATTGCTTAGTGCAATATGTTAATGAAGTACAAAACCTCACTGATAAGACAATAAAAGAATTACGTTGTGACAATGGTACCGAATATATAAATTCAAGAGTTTTTCAGTTTGCAAGAGAGAAAGGAATCGTTATAAAACCTTGTCCAGCATATGTTCACGAATTAAATGGAACTGCAGAGAGGTGTAACCGGTCTCTAATGGATATGGCAAGATGTCTCTTATCAGAAGCTAAAGTTGGAAGAAAATATTAGCCAGAAATAATTAAAACAGCTGCCTACCTCAAAAATAGAACCTTGACTAATACTATTGAAAAGAAAAGTCCGTATGAAATATTTTTCAAAAGGAAGCCTACAATGAAGTATCTGAAAATGTATGGCAGTAGAGTCTTTGTACGAATACCAGAAGAGAGAAGAAAATCTAAATGGACAAGAAAGCAGAAACTGGAACTTTACTTGGCTATACAGACACTGGATATAGAGTATTAATTAACAACAAAGTAATAGTAGCCAGACATTGTGATATTGTAGAAGAAGACGTGACATTGTGTGGATTTCAAGATGAGAGAGATGAAAATTTGGAAGAAGGAAAAGGAATTATAAAGGAAAATTTGGAAGAGGAAAAAGAAATTGAAAAGGATAATCCAGAATGTGTGGGAGGAAATGATACAAATACACCAAACAGTAACAATGATGTAGAAATTGATGAAGACATGGACAGAAAGAAATAAAAAAGACAAGTTAAACCTCCAACGCGATTTGCTGATGAGTTTGGCTATTATTGTATCAGTGTAAACTACTGTGATGCTATGACACCAGATAACTTTCAGGAGGCGGTGAACTGCGATGATGCAAATGAATGGAAGGCAGCCATGGACCATGAGATGAACAGCCTAGTGAAAAACAATACATGGACACTTGTTGACAAGCCAACCAAGGACAAAAAGGTGATTGATGTGAAATGGGTATACAAAAAGAAGAGTGAAAGTGAGTATAAAGCCCGATTAGTAGTTAGAGGTTTTCAACAAACTGACTGTGTAGATGATACTTATTCTCCTGTAGCAAAAATGCCAACCTTAAAGATTTTACTGTCATATTGTTGTCAAAATTCTATGGAAATCCATCAAATGGATGTAGAGACTGCATTTCTAAATAGTAAAGTTTTGTCAGAAGTTTATGTAAAGCAGCCAACAGGTTATGAAGATGGCTCTGATAAAGTTTATAAGCTAAACAAATCTTTGTATGGCCTAAAAGAGAGCCCACGCGCATGGTATGAATGTTTCAACATTTTTTTGACTGAACTAGAGTTTGAACGATGCAAATATGATTACTGTTTATATTTCAAAAAAGAAGAAGATGTAACTGTTTATATATTGTTATTTGTTGATGATTTGTTGATTTGCTGCAGAGACCAAAATGTTATTAACAATATTAAAAACAAGCTTTCAGATAAATTCAAAATGAAAAATTTAGGTAGAGTAAAAAATTACATTGGTTAGAAATTGAGTATAACTATGAACAAAATAACATTTTAACTCTGAGTCAGGAACGTTACATTGAATCTTTAGCAAAACGCTATAATATTGAAAATGCTAAATTATACAAAACACCTATGGAAATAAATTTGATATTAGAAAATGTGAATTAAATGAAGACATCAAGTATAGAAATTTAATAGGAGCATTGTTGTATGTTAGTTATGGTACTAGACCAGATATATCATTCTCTGTAAACTATTTAAGTCGTTTTCAAAACTGTTGTAATGAGCCACATTTTAAGTATGCTCTTAGGGTGTTGAAATATTTGTTTTTGACTAAGACATTAAAACTAAAATATTATAAAAACTACGATGCTGATATATTGGATTGCTATGTTGATTCTGATTGGGCAGGAGATGTGTTAGACCGAAAATCTACTACCGGAAATGTAATTAGATTGTATGGAAATGTTATCTTGTGGATATCTAAAAAACAAAACTGTGTGACAAAATCTTCTACCTTTGCAGAATATATTGCCCTGTCAGAAGCAGTAACTGAAATCAATTTCCTAAGAAGCCTAATTAATGATGTATTTATTAAAATTTGTAAACCAGTAAAAATGTATGAAGATAATTCAGGCGCTGTAGCAATAGCTAAATATGGAAATTTTACTAAGAACTCTAAACACATTGAGGTCCAATACCATTATATTCATGAAAATGTCAAAGAAAAGTTTATTGATGTTATTTAATTAAGATAGAGTCTGAAAATAATATTGCAGATGTATTAACTAAAGCTTTGGGAAGTGTCAAATTTCTTAAATTCAGAGAATCCTTAAACATTAAAAATTAGAGAATAGTATATTAGTAAGTTAATTACTAGTTGAAAGAATACGCCAATGCAACTGTTTAGTTTAAAACAGTTTCATTGGTGTATTCTTTCAACTAGTAATTAATTAAGCAACTGTGGAAACATGGCCTGCAACAACATCGCATTTATTAGTAAGTTGTCTATATGAAACTATTAAGTTTTATGAACCAGTTCTTTAATCTAATTTTAAGATTCGGATTACTTGTGTTACCTATAGATTGCAATATAAATGTAAGGAGGCGTGTTGGTAATTATACATTTATATTCATGGAGGAAGGAATTATATGGAGGAGAAGTGACGTTAAATCGGTGAAGCAAGCACTAAACTCTCCCGCATGGTGGCAGCACCGGCAGCGACCATATGGCGCTTCCCAACAATTAAGGTGTTCACATTGTGGTAGATGCAGTGATTATTTCATTTAGTATTGTGTATAAGTGTTTAAAAATGCCAGCTTGTGTTGCGTACGGTTGCACAAATAGGCCAGACAGGAAAGAACCTGGAATATCATTTCATAAGTAAGTTGAATTGTAATTATCGTTGTTGAAGTGAGCGGTAGATACCGCAAACTTTGCAGCTCGTCTATAAATATTTAGTCATAGCTCTCAATGGGATGACTTTGTTCTCAAATTTTTCTTGGTGTAGTGTAGAAAATCAGCAAACCTTGCTATTTTGCACATAATAGACTAGCATTATTTTTTAACGAGTGTTTAAAATGAGATTTAAAGGGGCGTGTTTTACTTCGCGATTCAGTGAATTTACTATTACGATTTCTTTCGTCACGTTGCTGATTATACTGACAATGGATGATGAAATTAACTGTTATGTGAGAAGTTGTGAGTTTTATTAATTTTTTAAATAGCTATTTCAGGCCATTGACTTAGGTTATTTTTAAAGCTTCATATAAGACTTGTTTCTGTTTGTAAATACGTCTATACCTATTTTTACCGATTTTGAAATCTTTCTCATCTATTTATGTCGAAACAGGTTCATGCAGAAATAAAAATGGGCTTCATAAATAAAGAAGTTATTGGCCTTTGAACAAAATCAATTTGGGGAATGTGTTTCTAATTTAGTCTCTTTTTTTTGTACAACATTCTCCCCCCCCCCCCCCGTATCTAAATCTAACTGAGAGATAATTTTTTTACAATTGTCCTAATAAGTAGGGCTGTGAAATTAGACAACACATCTTGATCAAGAGAATGTTCATTAAGGTGACTGAATAAACATTTTATTTCTGGTACCAGCCTACAAAATGTCTGGGTTGCTCATCCCTAGAGTGGGTCCTCTTACTTTTTTTCTGGTCTAGGACACATTTCAGACTAACCACAAGTGGTAGTAATAAAACTGAAATATCCATTCTGCATGTCAACCATGTAATCATTGTGGCTTTGACAGAATTAATTTTTGGTCCAGCCTGCATCCAAACCTAAACCCCTCAATTTGGATGTTGTATATCCCCCAAACTAAGCAAGATATCGAAAACATTTATTCCTTATTATCGAGTTTTTTCGTCGTGTTACATAAGAATCCATCATTAAATTTGACTTTTGCGAAATTTTTCTTCTGCATTTCAACTCAAGACACCTCACTTTTGAGACAGTATATCTCGAGAACTAGGTGAAATATCGAAAAAGTTTACTCTTTATTTTTTATTTGTCTCGTCTTTTTAAATAAAAATTCATCATAAAATTTGACTTTGAATAATTTTTTCTTCTGAATTTCAACCAAAACCATTTCACATTTGAGACAGAATATCTCAAAAACTAAGCAGGATATCAAAAAATTTTATTCTTCATTTATTATTTGTCTCATCGAGTTACATAATAATCCATCACCAGATTGCGGCGTCACGTTTATCCTAGAGTCCCCTTGAGGTGTTTGTACATATTCCCCGTGTTTGTTGGGAAGCGGTCAAGCCCCCGCCACTCCGGCCATGCCCCCCCACTCCTCCGCCGGCCTGCTTCACTCCCATGCGTGGTAAAGGTCTCTTGCGTCGTCTCCATATTATTCCTTCCTCCATGTTTATATTGGCAACTCTGTAGGAATATATTATCTATGCATTCATTCATTTGTATACTCTATGCTCTATTATACTATGGTTAACAGCAAGAAGACAAAAGATGTGTAAGCAAAAGTTGATTTAATTTCTTTAATAAAACTGGTTACTAAATATAAAAACGAGTATTATTCTTAATATTAAAATTACAAACTTCTGATTAGTCGCTTACTAAAGTCTTGTTGAATGATATAGGAAATACATAATGCATTTCCTACTGTAATTTTCTACTATAACTTTTTGCTTTCAACATTATAATAATTCTAGGTATAAGACTCTCAAAATGCAGAGCGCAAAATGTTAGTGTAGAAAATGCATATCAAACGACGTGAAAATGGGAGTGCCACAAGGTGGTGTATTGGGACCATTGCCATTCATTATACTAATGAATTATTGTGTTGATGACTTACCATCAAAGTTAGATTTTTTGTAGATGGCTTAATGTTATATAATAGGATCAAAATAGTAGAAGACTGTACATTGGCAGGTTGGTCAGGATAACTAGCTGATTAGGTCAACATGAGAGGAAGATAAATGCAATGAAGGATCAGCTTCTTAGGTACACAGATAAAAGAATTTTTTTTGGCAAGTAACTAACTAGTTATTCAAATGATTGCAGAGGCTTCCGCAGTCGTCGTATTATCTTGGTATCATTGTAATATCCGGGTGGAGCCGCATCGATTTGTTAAAACCTAACGTTTCGGCCATCGTGCTGTGGCCTTCATCAGAGGACTGCTCCATATTAGCACACTGATTAGTTATTATTAAAGTTAGTACAAAATAGTATTGACCTGTGAAATTCAATCTTAAGAATAATTTTGAAGTTTACAAGCATAAGTTTTATTTTATTGGGGTTTAAGTACTTTTCACATATTAATTACTTACAGTGAAGTGATGAAGTACAAACCTTCAATTAAAAATCAGTTAATCACAGAGTATTTTTTTTTATTTTTATTAGACTGTCAATTAAATTTAAGATATATAGAATATTATGATTTAATCCTTCAGGTTCATTTAAAAAGTATTATAGTAGGATTTTTTTGGAGGGGGAGGGGGGGCAAATTATGCTTGGAAAGAGTGGTGCCTGTCGCACATGAGTGGTGATGTTTTGGATTGCAGTGGGTGCAAAAAGTGGTATCGCTGGGAATGTAGGGCAATGGGGAAAAGAGAAGTAAATGAGGGATAGGAAACTTTCAGAGCAGGATTGGTAGGTGGGGTTTTGCTAGGCATGGCCTACACCGAAATAGAAGTTGCAAAGGGTTGCTTTTTGAATTGTTAGCTAAAACTGTTAGCAAGCCCATTTCCAGCAATGATGGGATCAGTACTGTGCCCTTTTTTTAGGATAAGGGCTGCTGGGAAAGGGATGGAAATAGATGATCAAAGTGATACTGTAGTAGATTCATTATGGGAAAATTCACAGCTGTTAGAGAAATAGATGAAGTTGCTGAAACAATAACTGACTGGGGAAAGACTGGGAAGGAGAAGGTTGATGATGAAAATATGAAGCTACTAATAAGGGTGTTACTGGTCAACTGTAGATAAATAGATAGATATGTTCATTTTGATCCCATGTGAGAAAAATCTCGGGGATGTGGAACAGTACATACATTTATTAATAATGCCAATTATATAATTATATTACTATATAATAAATATTATTATTATACATTGATAACAAATTAGCTACAACCAATTAGTATAATCAATATCTCCTGTAATCTACAATTACAATCCAGAGTTAATTACTACTTATTATGTGGAAACAGTGTATTCACTTATTACCAGCATCTAATAACCAGTTATTTTCTTACCAACCAGTTACCATTACAAGTTTCACTGTAATCTACAACTACATATTATATCATGTTAGTTACTATTTATGCGGAAAAGTACACACACTTATTAACAATATCAATAATATTACCAACAACTCATTAGCAGTCAATTACTTAAAAACCTGTTAGCATGATAATTTTTCACAGCAATTTTTGAAGGCATGCTATCCCATGTTAGTAACTATATATGAGTGAATTTTGTAAACAGTGTAATTACTTCATTTGCCAAAAGTTTCAATAGTAAGAAAAACGATATAACATTTTAGTAATTGTGGACAACTTTGTCACCTTCCCCTTCCATACACCATATATACTATTTTATCAGTCATTCTTAGTTACCAAATTTCAAGAGAAAAATTCTTTCACAGAGTAAAATGGGTTCTGAAGCAGAAACTCTTTCAGTTTGGACTAGTTGGGTTTTCGTAGATAACATTTAATTTCTGTTGGTAAGACATTGAATAAGGAAGCTCCAGTAAATTTTATCCCTTTCTGTAGAATTGACAGTGATTTGTAATCCTTGTAAATATTGTATTTATTCCTAGTATTATGGCTATGTATGCAGAGGCGGCCGTAGCAATTTTTTTAGGTGGTGCGAGATCTCATTGTGGCGCCCCAAATGTGCAATCGCTTATTTGTGATTAGGGTGTCCCTATAGACAGATTGAAGATAGAAATTTTGTTTACATTTTACTCATATTATAAATGCAAAAGTTTGTTTGCTTGAAAGTTTTTACTGTTTCACGTCTAAACGGCTGAACGGTTTAAAATAAAATTTGGAATAATGTATTGGTTATCTACTTTTATCCCGATCGATAAAGTAGTTCCTGTGGGATTCAGATACGAATACGTGTACGAATGCGTTATGAATTCCACTCGAGCAAAGCGTGGGCAGAAGATAGTCTTTATTTATTAATAATAACTCAAACCTCAGAAAAATTAGTATAGGACAGCAGCGGTATGAATAAGAAACAAGAGAAGTAACAAGGAATGCTGTATGTCTGAAAAGGTTTATTTAAGCCACTGTGGCGAACTAAATGCTCACATCACCTAAAAGTCAGATTCACTTAGTTTTTAATAATTGGATTATACACTTAACGTACCGTAAGTAGCGCTGTCGTCCATACGGCTAAGCACTCCCCACTCTTCACGCTCTATCTCAAGAAGGGTTAAAGCTATGAAATATTGTCTGCGACGAAATTTGTAGAGAATTTTATGCTCTACAATTTTTACAATAACTCAAATAACATTTAGAGTAAAGGAAGCGAGATATTTATAACACAGTTTTTTGTGACATTTGACCTTGATTATCTTGACTGGCGTACACGAGATTCTATGGGACTTTTGAACCAACTTATAAAAAATCAAAACAAAGGTTTGAGCAAGAGCAAATTTTCAGCTTGTTATCTTTCATTCCGAGGTTTGCCCTTTTTTTCACCTTATTCGACTGGATTACAACCAAGAAATATACGTATGTGATGCTTTTAAGAGATTTAGCAGAAAATACAACAGATTGTCATTGGGTTAGTGAATGCCAGTCTATAAAAAAGGAAATAGCTACCTACGAATTTGTAGTTGCTCTCGTCGTATGGTATGACATTCTTACAAAGATAAATATAATAAGAAAAATGTTGCAAAACGAAAAATGCAACTACATGCGGCTAAACAACACATGATGCATTTACACATTGGCTTGAAAATTATCTGGATATGGTTTTGAGAGAAACAGCTGACTAAAACGATATTGACAAAGTTCATTATCGTGAGAAGGAAACGTAAGAGAACGAACTTTCATTATGTAGGAGAAAAAATGAAGCTCTTGAATTGCATGCGGAGGAGATTTTCAAAATAAACTATTAGTATGTTATTGTTGACAATGTGCGCGCAAGTTGCTAACATAGATTTGAGGAACTTAAACATGATGAAAACACATTTGATTTCATGCACAACATAAAAAGATTAAAGGAAAATAGTGATTGTACGCAGAAAGAAGTTTTTCGTGGTTAAAAATTATTCGATGTGTCAAGTTCGACTTTCAGCCCTTTCTATTCTTTGAATTGAAAATGAAGTAGCTCATTCGTTAGATTTTTGTGCTTTAATTAAATATTTTAGTCTTAGAAAAAGCCGCAAACATCATTTTTAAATCCTTGTGTATATCTTTTAATGTACCTTAGTTTATCATCAATAATTGTCATCTT
>JARYHS010009720.1:0-20580 GCA_031002005.1 Vandiemenella viatica | reverse complement strand
GCATTGTATTAAATTACTTTGAAAATTCCTTCCCTTGAAAAACGTGCTTCTTGAAAAGAACAAAAACCTTTGATAACTGTTGGCATTAGAACATCATGCATTTATAGATGGAAGTTGTATATTGCCTCTAGGAACAGTGAGAATGCTAATATTAAAACACATTACAAACAGTACTGCAAAATACTGAAAAAGGTTATTAAAGAATCTAAAAGTATGTACTACAAACATAAAATTCATGATTCTGAAAATAAAATTATGACAATATGGACATTGTAAAAAAAGGAAATAGGAAAAAATAATCAAACAAGTAATAATATTTTTATCAAAGAATATCCAGTAGAATCTAATTTTTCAATTGCTGATAATTTAATAAACATTTTTTATTTGTTGCTGATAAATTGACTGCTAATAGCTCAGTGACACACAGTATGGATTTTGTCAGAACAGGCTTCCAAGAAAAATTTGACTATATGTCTTTAAAATTAGCTACTCCAGAAGAAATAAGAAAAATTATCAGAACACTTAAGAGCAAATACTCAATTGGTTATGATGGGATTTCCAGCAGATTAATTAAATTGTGCTCCACATAATTAAGTAATATACTAAGTTATCTGTTTAATATATCTTTACTTGAGGGTACTTTTCCAGAAAGGCTTAAGTATGCTGTAGTTAAACCACTCAATAAGAAGGGAGATAAGGCAGCTGTACCAAATTACCGACCAATTTCATTACTAACAGCCTTCTCCAAAGCTTTTGGAAAGCAATGTACAGTAGAGTTTATGAACACCTTAAAAATAAATATATTCTAACTAAATCACAATTTGGTTTTCAAAAGGGTCATTCAACAGAACAAGCTATATTTGCATTCACTGACAATATTTTAGAAGGAATAAATGATAAATTAATTCCTGTGAGAATTTTTTGTGACTTATCTAAAACATTTGACTGTGTAGATCATAAAATTCTAATACAGTAACTAAAGTATTATGGTTTAGATGGCATTGTTAATATATGGCTTAGTTCTTACCTTCTAAATAGAAAACAGAAAGTTTTTTAAGGCTGCCTTAAGAGTCCCACTTTTTCGAGTAGAAATTAATCAGATATGGAGTACCTCAGGGTTCTATATCGGGACCATTTTTTTTTTATATATATAAAGGATCTACTCTGTATTTCATCTAAAAATTCAAATTTGTCCAATTTGCAGATGACATAAACATAGGAATTAAAAATACCTCAGATTTATCTACAGAATATATTTCAAATTATATCTTTGAACTGATTAATAAATGGTTTACAGCTAATAGCTTGTCTTTAAACTTTCATAAAACTCAGTATATACAATTCAGTACATCACACAGATTAACACCAGATATAGACATAAAATTTGCAGGCCAGTCCATTCAAGAGGTAGAGTGTGAAATTTCTAGGTTTGTATATTGATCACAATTTAAATTGGAAAGTACATGTTTCTGACTTACTAAAGCGATTGGGTGCACCCATATTTGCAGTTCCTACAATTTCAGCTATAGGTGATCTCCGTATGAGGCAGCTAGTTTATTTTGCTTACTTTCACGCCTTATTGTCATATGGAATAATATTCTGTGGCAATTCTACCCTAGAGACAAAGTTTTCAGAGCCAAAAGCGTGTAATAAAAATTATGTGTGGGGTTAGCATAGAACTTCATGTAGAGAGTTGTTCAAGAGTTAGGGATTTTAAACATTAGCATCTGATTAAATGCACACATTATGTCCTTTGTAGTCACAAATTATACTTTGTTTGAAACAAATAGTAAAATACACAATTATGGCGCTAGAAGTAAAGGCATTGTAATTTGTTCAATAAGGGGTCCAATATTCAGTGACACATATCTTCAATAAGCTCCCAACACATATTAAATGTACTAGTAGATGATACAAATAAATTCAAGAAAAAATTGAAAGAATTTTAATTGACAACTCCTTCTATTTGGTTGAAGAATTTATTTGTAAGGTATCTAAAAAAATTAACTGCCAGTAGATTGTGTAAATATAGATTTGCATAATTTATTTACCATGTATGCTATGACTGTACATCTCCTGGTGTATGTATTATGTTCGCTATGGAATTTTTTAATGTACCATGTATGCTTTGACTGTACATCTACTGGTGTACTTATTATTTTGTTATGCAACTGTTTATCTATAATTTGACAATGTTCCACATCCCATAGAGCCAGTCTCTTGTATTGTGATCAATGGAAAATGAATGTATTGTACTGTATTGTATTCTCCAAACGTTTAGTCTGTTAGTCTATCAGCTCAGCTACCAATTGAGCCAGGCTTCCTTCTTAATCCTGTAGGTAGTTCTTGCATTTACCTTTGTATCAGTATGGTTATCCTATATCCAAACACATTTCACTGTCTCCCTCCTATGTGTTTCTCATTTTATAATCTTAATACTATTTATCACAAAACTTTTTCTGTAATATCTAAATTCACACTAGCTACTCTCTTTGTTAACTATTTTGTCATTATAGCTATCACACTACACTCTCTACTATCTATAGATCAAACCAATGACTTGGGCCCATAATATTAATTCTATTTGTTCTCTTAGCAGGTGTTTCAAATGATAAATATTTCATCTAATCATCAAATGTCTCCAATTCTCAAGAGATAAAAAAGAAATCAGAGGCTGGTGTAATGATTGACAATAGCGTACTGAAAAATGAACTTGGACTAGCTCATTTTCACCACCCTTCCCAACTGTATAGTAGCCAATTGTAGTTGACTTCTATGTACACTAGTCACTGACTATCAATGAGTGGTAACTGCCATTGATTTTCATATGATAGCTTATATTACATTTCAGTCTTTTATAATTATGAGTGCCATGTTAGTTTCTGTAAGGGGAATGTGTGTATTAATTTCTAAACAGATCACATATTTTTCATCTTTATTTATATTACATATTTGCTATGTTGATATAACTCCTTAGCAATACTTTGCAGTAAAGGAATTGAAATTATTATCTCTATTTCTTCTTACAGGTCAAGCAAAAATCTTTGCTGTGAGTAAATGATATTAGCCTGTTGAACAAGTTAAATTAAAGAAATACATAAAAAAAATATTGATGTAAGCAATTTGAGTGGAACTAGTGAGAGCATCATGTCAGCAGTCAGGTCATCACAGTATACATGTGCCAAGTGTCTTCAATATTTCACCACTAGGGACTTGCTCATTAGGCATGTTTTTAGTCATTTTAGTCTATCTCTAAATGATCCATTACATATTATGCCAAAACTGTGGTCAAATTTTCTCAAATCAATCAAAGTTAAATGGCCACCATTTTGAAGAAACCAAGGAAACTACTATTAAAAATCCTTCAGTAATTGGACTTGCTTGCGCATTCTGTGCAGACACTTTTTTGTCTTGGTGTTCTCTAACAAAACACGTGTTCACCCACACCTCATCTATCTCAGCTCCCTTGCATGTATGCACATACTACTCTGAAGACTTTGACTATATGACAAAACTGCATTGTCATAAATCCACCAGCAAAATTTCTCAAAGAAGGTAAGACGAGGCTTTACTAATTTATATTCATACTGCAGTTAAATTAAAGTTTGATTTTGATTATTTCTTGTGATCAGAAATTTTATGTTTCCTTGATTAACATCAAAGGATAATTTAGTAGTTGATCCTAATATTTGTATAGTTATCTGAGTGACTTTGAGTTGTAAGTGGGCTATAACAAAGTCAGATAGCTCTAGAATATATTCTAGGAATAACACAAAACAAGCATTTTTATGCCTAGTTTCAGTGTAGCATTATTGGTCGCCAAAGGCTCGGTACTGAGATTATCCAACTGAAAAAGAATTTTAGTAAAAATTGTGTTCATGACACTATAGGCAGTAGGGAATTACTGTTAGTAAGACAGAAATAGTTATATTTTATCTATGTGAATGACTTATACCAGAAGGTTGATTTTGAGATACTTTGAATTATTAACAGTTTCTTGCACACTGGGAGGATTGGAACTCTTAGTTATAACTTTAGAAATTGGATGGTATTCGAATTTTCAGTAAGGCAGATCTTTTCAAATATATTATTGTTAATACATACATCAATAATATTTCAATCAATTAGCAGGAACTTCTGTCTAAGTATTCAAAAATCTCGTTAACAAATGTAATGAAACCTTAGAAGTTTTTTCCAATGAACTAAATTTGAAAAAAATATATTCATAACTACTCCATATTTAATATTTGTTATAACTAAATTTCTTGTTCCAAGGTCCCAAACTGGATTATTAGGTAGAAATTTTCTTATATTTTTGACTAATAGTATTTTGCTTGTCGAGGGTTACTAATAATTATTTTCTTGATGTCGACTGTCTTTTAGCTATGATAAATAATCATTAAAATTAATTAATGTTCTTGTAACATGATTTAATAAAAATTCTTCAGTTGTGGTGAATAAGCTATAAAATTAATTATTTGATTCATGTGGGAGGTCAGCCTGATTCATAAGGTTTACATCTTTCTGTTAAGATAGTTCATAGTGTTTTATATAACTTTATACCATGTTATTACTATTATTATCACTAAAATTGTTTAGTTAATAGTGTTTTATATAACTTTATACCATGTTATTACTATTATTATCACTAAAATTGTTAAGTTATACTGCTCTTTGTGTTACCAATTAGTTATAATCTACACATATTGACATGAAGGAAATGGTCTGCAATGTATTGAGAACTGTTACCAACCTAGCAATGTTGTTGAAAGACTATAAATTGTAGCAGCTGAGTTTTATCAAGAGTTGGGTCATACAGCTACTTGGTATTTCACCGAGAATAACCAATGGACACTAAAGGTGCTAAACATAAACTGCTGACAACTGCAGAATATATAAACTATCTTAAGGTTTGGGGTGTTTTTAATTGGTAAAAATGTAAGTTAATGATGGAATTCCTGTACATTTTGTTTTAGGTGCAGCAGGTGTTTCAGTTTAATGGAATTGAGAACTTATTTTCATCTAAATTATTTATTTGAGTTTGTACTGTATACTATTTATGAATATAATTTATGAGGATTGGGGCAGTAGCAGTAACTGCTTCTTTATGTTCACAGACCTTAAATATAAATGTTATATTTTAGATATAATGTAGTATTTTGATATTAGCTGTATAGTGGTTTCTGTTACTAAGTTATTAATTTAAGCTTAGTGGAACATGTGCATATTCGGGTGTTCCAGTTGGCAAAACGAAAGTCATAAGTTTTTATTCTTTGAAACTTTCTCTGCTGCTTATAGAAAAATTTCTAGTTCAGCTATCTTGTTAAAAGTTTTTAAAAATATAACGTACATGTGTTTGCAGTTATTACCACCATCAAAATCATACAATTCTGTAAAGTGAAAATTATGACTAAGAATGAATATTAAACATTTTAGGAGTTTTAACAATGAATACTTTCAAGTTTCTTTTATACATCCTAGATCAATGTTTCAAAGTGTAGTACACGATACCTTAGGGGTTCACTAGTTAATTGTTGGGGGTTCACAACAAGTTTTACATAATGGCGGACTAGCTATCTCAAGTGTTTGGAACTCTGGGAAATTTTATAGGGGTACATGGAGCTAAAAGTTTGAGAAAACCTGTCTTATATTAACTGGAAAACAGATATTGAAGTATAGCTTACAAAAGGAAGAATCAAAATTTCGGGTATAATTGATAATTTACTATAAATATAAATTTTTAAACATCTATAATAAGTTGTACAGAAGGCAAACTATAAACTTATGGGAAGGTTAATATAAATCTGCATCTCTAGAAAGATAGTAGATACTCAAACATATTGCAATTATTACAATTTTAATCAAAAATAATTGAGGACTTATTGCTAAATTCAGTTGCATCTTTCTGTGAGTTTCAAGATGCTTGGTTAGTAATAAAAAAAAAAAAAGTGGGTTAAATTGTCAGTTCTGTAACGAAAAGCCCTCTCACTTCCTTGCTCTGTTTTTCTGTATATCAGTTTGTTTGTTGGTGAGATAGCTTTATGTTATTTTACTTATCATTAAAGTTATTGATGGTTGCACATACTGGCTATTCTATGTGTCATAGGTTATTCTCCTGTTAAATGGCCATATATCTGAAAACTGATTACTGGTTTAAGATATTGCTTGGGCTGAATTCCTCCCTGTTTAACTATTGTTAATTCAGCATTTTTCAACTGTCTATAGATGAATAACTTGAATGTTATTGCTAAATCATGATCAGTACTTAAACAAAAATTGTTATTGGTTTAAATGTAATGTTAGTAGTCAAATTCGTATTTGAGGGATGATCTGCAGATGATATCTAGGTGTGTTAGCACCATGGAATTAATATAAATGCCAAAAATGGCCTATTTATTAGTTTACCAGATTGTAGAATAAATGTGTGGTATTCATCTTTAATTGCCAGGAATCACAATGAAAGGCATTAAGTGTAAAAATCATGGCATGTTCTTTAAATATCAGTTAGTAGGGACTCATTAAGGATATATTAAAGAAGGTTTTAATAGAGGCAAGTGTTTCACTAAAATCACTTTCATTCTCTGAAACTGTAATGTCATCTTTAAATCTCAGTATATATATGTTTCATCTGTGAATGTATATTCTTGCATTTACTTGATCCCTTGCAGCTTGCAATGTTTTATGTCGAATATAACAGGGGAAAGAAGCAATCCTGCTTTCTCCCATTATTTAGCCTATGTTTATGCTTTGTATTTTCCAAATCTGATTACCACAGTTTTATTCTCATATAGTTTCCATATGGTTCTTTAAGCTTTGTACTTTATTACAGCCTATTCAAGATTAGGAACATCTTCTAACAGTTAAAGTTTTCAAAAGCCTTCTTGATATATATGAAGGCTGTACAGATATTCTTTTATTTTCTTAAACTCTTCTCAGCAAAGACTATAAAAATTAAGATTGCTTCTCTTGTAGCTCTTCCCTATCTGAAACTAAACTGGTCATTTGTTAGTTCTAGTCTAATGCTCTATTCCATCCGACAGGCTATTGATGTATTAAATGCACAATAAGTCTATCTTAGTGTTGTAAATTCTTCATGTTTATTTGCAAATACTTTCTTTGTTACAGTAACACTTAAAATCATTGGGTACTTGTCCTATTTTATATATGTCACAAATTTGTCTTGCGAGGTCCTCCTTACCGTTATCTGGACTGCGACAAGAAAGATTGATAGCCCGCTTTATTGGCACTTGGCCCTAATATGCCTTTTTACGGTAGTTGCTATCACCTCGCCGTTTGTATTAATATAAAGTACTTTTATTACAAAACCTTCAATCATTTCTCAATTTGCGCAACGGATATTCTAATGCTATGTAAATGACTTTCGCCACACTTTTTACTATAATTCACAATTTATTATACTCAAAAATTCACACAAGAAACAATGCTTTCACTGAAACAATATTCTGTATATATTTTCATCACGCTAGCCGAAATCAGTTTCTTCACATGTTCACGCTATGCTAGCCCAAAAACAGTCTCTCTAGCCAAAAACAGTCTCTCTCGCCATCAACAGTCTCCCTCCATAAACAGTCTCCCTCGCCATATTCAGTCTTTCTCGCCGTATTGGCTTCTTCCTCCCGCGCCAACACAACCATACAGTACTGCCAACTCTCTGCAACATGAAATTACTAAAATAACTTATAATTACCCCGTTCTACACAAACTACTATGCTGGAAGACCTATTTATAAACAATTTATAATATAATACTATAACGCAGTAATGACTGGTGAGTGGGAACCTCACACATGCCCCCACTTTGCCACTAATTAGCACTTTTTGTGACCACAAAAGTTGATTATTTGGGGCAAAGTTCAACCCTCTCACCAGGCATTACACCTCTACACACATTCAATGCAAACATTATCATAACCATTCGTAACAGAATCATACTGATAAGAAATGCTAAATTAAAATTTACAACATCCAAATATACAAAAAAGTTACTTAATCCTACAAACATTAAAAATTTACACTTTGTTGTACACGTCTCATGTGTGTACTTGGTTGTGGTAATATTTACCATCACCCTAAAACCATTGGTCTACTTTTTCTTATACTTCCAGTTTTTCTTTAACTTATTACATATTGTCACTGTCAAATTTTTTATTTCACCTCATTCTTTAATGTACCATACAAACTCTATTCTTATATAAACGCAAAACAGCTGTTCACGAGCCAATGACCTGCCCTTGGCTCGCGCGTACCAGACATTGTTATAAATACTTGCACGGGCCTGCATACCCTGCGCTCGCTTAGGAGTTACTACAAACAGCTGATCGGTCATAGATCGTGTGTTATACTCAACTACAGCATCGTTGCAATTGCTTTCAATACTATACATCTTACTATTTACAACAAGTTCACTGGTTTTGTCAACATCATCATTCTCAAAATTAATCACAATTCTCTGATTACACGTTAATTCAGTTGAAATATTACTTCCGGTGACAGACTCGCCATCGGAATGAAAAACAGCAATACCAACATCTGAATACAAATTGTCACCAATAGGATTAGTTACAACATCGGGATTTGATTCACTCCTCAACTTAATTCTACCATTTTCACAATCAGATACAATAATTTCACAATCTGTTATTTCAGCCACATCCATTAAATTATTTTTAGTGTCAAATCTATTAATCATTTCATCATTAACTTCGCTACACAAATTACTGTTATTTTCGTCGTTTCGACTATTTGTTTCCCCAAATATGTCTACAACAGTACTCTTACATACATTAACATCACATGTTCTACCGCCAATACCTTCATTACACATTTCATCTTCTATAATAAGCTCTTGGCTTTGAAAAACATCATCTCCTACTAAATCTGATACAACACTGCTATTTGCACCAGTAATAACATCATCATTTACCATATCAGTTGCACAAAAGCTTTTTTCTGCATCAATTATCACATCATTTACTACAATACTATTACTAGTATCCTCCGATACAACACTACACATTTGAGAAATATTCTCATTGCATTCAGTATTAACTACTACATTATCAGTTACTTCCACATTATCATTTTTATTACATTGAACCACAGGCTCAGCAGCTTCATCCCTAATATCATTAATTACCTCGCTTACAATTACCTGATCAGTTTGAATATGGACACTGTCAGTTATCATATTACTCACATCAAATTCATTAATATTCATATCATAATCTTGTTTGTTTGAGTCGTTACCAACTGACATTACTTCTCCATTAGAACAATTCCCATTTTCAATAACAACATTCATACATTTTTCATCACATTCAGCAACCACACATGGCTCTTTACAACTTTCAGATGTCACACAATCGTTATCCTTACAAAATTTAATTCCGACAGCTTTACTGGATTCTAAACTAGCAACATTATCATATTATTTAATCAAAATCACATTAGCAATTACATTGATCTTTAAATCGAATTCATGTAGTAAACCTTTATAATATTTTATGAAATCTCTCGCGATTTGTTCCAAAACAGACCCCTTATATTTTTCACTCCTTTCAGCCCATGTAAAAATTCATTTGACTAATTTACCTACTTCTAATTTGATCTTCTCAATTTCTGAATCCACTATCCCTCTATCCACTTCATTATCAAGAAAAAAATTCATTTTACCCTGAGTTTCCATTAGTTTATTTTAAAAAAAATCATAGACTTCAGCTAAATCTTCCCCAAGTTTAATGAATTTTTCACAACTGTTCTCCAAATTAAGTTTTAGCTTATCCATTAATTTTTTCCTTTCACTAATCAACTTAGCTTCCAAATTCTCTCTAGTATTAGCATATCTATAACTTATATTAACCTTTCTCTCAGAACTCTCCTTATCCCATGTCGCATCTTGAATACTATTTTTCACTAACCCTTGTGATAACTCCCATATTAAATTTACATTATTTCCAATCACCTTAATATCCATCTGCATATCCCCGATTAACCGCCTAAACTGAAATCTTTTCTCAAAACTCATTTGGTCTAAAACATTTTTCAAACTTTTCACTAACTTATCTACATCCCAGTTAATTTTAAAATTCTCCATGTTTAATTCTTACAAAATAACAAAAAAATAAATCTCAATTGCTACAATCTAAACTGCTCTCGCTTTTTCAAACAATGGCATTCATACTTGAAAGACCAATCAACAATCGAAATCATACTAACTGATTATTATACTTCTGTATAGTACTTACATTTTCATTGTTAATCCTTTTTAAAACTCTTTTTCACTGATTCTATACCTTTTATTCTTGCAAAACACTTGAATTTAAATCTTCCGACACACTTTAACACGTAACACACACAAATTTTCGATTCACGACGCGGGAGATTCTTGACTCCGCTTCCTGCTTTTCCATTTGCATCTTCTTGCTGACCCTCGGAAAATAGCATCTGCTTGTATCGTGATGAATCCAGCGTCTACTTGTACAGTTAAGATCCTAACATCTGCTTGATTTCTTCTCATTTTCAGCGACACTCTGACTTCCTTTGTTGCGAAGAGTTTACATACTTCAATCCATCTTGCTTAGCAACACCAATTGCTAAATCCTGGCTTAAGGGTTGCCAATATGCGAGGTCCTCCTTACGTTATTCGGACTGCGACAAGAAAGATTGATAGCCCGCTTTATTGGCACTTGGCCCTAATATGCCTTTTTACGGTAGTTGCTATCACCTCGCCGTTTGTATTAATATAAAGTACTTTTATTACAAAACCTTCAATCATTTCTCAATTTGCGCAACGGATATTCTAATGCTACGTAAATGACTTTCGCCACACTTTTTACTATAATTCACAATTTATTATACTCAAAAATTCACACAAGAAACAATGCTTTCACTGAAACAATATTCTGTACATATTTTCATCACGCTAGCCGAAATCAGTTTCTCTACATGTTTACGCTATGCTAGCCCAAAAACAGTCTCTCTAGCCAAAAACAGTCTCTCTCGCCATCAACAGTCTCCCTCCATAAACAGTCTCCCTCGCCATATTCAGTCTTTCTCGCCGTATTGGCTTCTTCCTCCCACGCCAACACAACCATACAGTACTGCCAACTCTCGCAACATGAAATTACTAAAATAACTTATAATTACCCCGTTCTACACAAACTAGTATGCTGGAAGACCTATTTATAAATAATTTATAATGTAATACCATAACGCAGTAATGACTGGTGAGTGGGAACCTCACAGTCTCTACAGTAAATCCTTTGTTTTAATTCATAATACCTTTACAGGCTCAGCTGAAATTCAATCTATCCCTGGTTCTTTCCTCTCATTTAGAAGTTTTAATGGCTTATCCAGCAGCCCCAAAAATATGGTCTCCCACATAATTTTCAACAAATCTGCTTTCATTTCTGGTATTTATACACTAAGTTGTTCATTATTAAATAAAACTGAAAGATACTGTTCCTATCCTTTTTTATGTTTTCATGGTCATTCACGAATTATCCCATCACATCTATTATTCCACCACATTTCTTTCTAGTGTGAATGAAAAATATTTTGGCGAAGAACTGTGTAGGCAAATATTCAAAAGTTGAGAAAAAGGACAAGGAGTGGAAATGAAGAGTATATATCAAAAGTTTATGTTATTATTAAATAATTCATAAAAATATTATTTAAAAAATTAAAATTTTAATAAAATTAACTTTAATTAATGGAAATACAAAACTAAACACTGTCACTGGTGCGCAATGGTTAATTTTAGGTTAGTTTTTTTATGTTTTGAAACACATATGTACATATGCATAGAATTTTTAACTAGCAGTTTGCAAATAACAGTACAGGGTGTCCACAAATGAATATCGGGGTTTTAATGCTTTATAAGATTTATTACATTATCCTTACAGTTATAAATGATATGTCAAATGAAAGAGCAACTCAAACAGTTTTATATACAAGCTTACAAGTGTTCTATGTGGGCACCATTTGTCACACGGCACACATCAAGTCTGTAGCCGAGTTCTTCCCAAACGTTGAGCAGTGTATCTTCAGTAACTGTTGCAACAGCTGCTTCAATCCTCTGTCGTAATTCAAGGAGGTCGGCTGGTAACGGAGGCACATACACACGATCCTTGATGAAATCCCAAAGGTAGAAATCGCATGGCGTTAGGTCAGGTGAACGTGGAGGCCACGCATAGCAAGCTCTGTAATTGGGCCCCTTGTGGCCAATCCAGCGGTCGGGTACAGTTACATTCAACCAACCGCGTACTTTGTTATGCCAGTCAGGTGGCGCACCATCTTGCTGGAAAATGAAGTTCTCTGGTTCATATTGTGCCAATCTGAGGGAAGAGCCATTGCTCTAGTGTATCAAGGTAAGAAGTACCAGTTACAGTCAGTTCATCAAAAAAGAAAGGTCCGTAAACTTTCCGCCGGGATACGGCACAAAAAACATTGATTTTAGGGGAGTCTCGTTGCACTTGTACTGATCTCCTGAGGATTTTCTGAGGCCCAGATCCGACTGAGGTGAAAGGTCGATTCATCACTGAAGACAACATGATGTAGAAAATCTTCATCGTCATGTAACAACATTTCGTTAGCGAATTTGGCACGTAAACCATGGTCTGCAGGCTTTAGAGCCGGTAACAACTGTAAACGGTAAGGACGTAGTTGCAAGCGTTTCCTTAAAACTTTCCAAACAGTCGACTTAGAAATTTGTAATTCGCGACTAGCCTTCCGAACAGATTTCTTTGGGCCAGGGCCGCATTTAGGCTCCGTGGGCCCCTAGGCTATACTTGTGGTGCGGGCCCCCTGTCGCCAGTGGCTGGATGATTAAATTTCGAAATTCGTCCTAAAAAATATATGGGTGACCTTTTTTTTTTTTAGCTCTACTACCTGCCCAGGCGAGCGATGGTTGTGGTTAGGGCCTCTCTTTCTGTGGTGCGGGCCCCCCTTTGTGGTGCGGGCCCCTAGGCTACAGCCTATGTAGCCTATGCCTAAATGCGGCCCTGCTTTGGGCTACGAGTGAACGACTCTCTCACTCGCTCAACAGTCTCATCGCTAACTCTTGGTCGTCCCGCGCTCTTCCCTTTACAAAAGCAGCCTGTATCTTCAAACTGATGATACCATCTACGGATGTTATTGTCACTTGGAGGATCACACCCGAACTTAATACGGAACGCACGCTGCACAGTAACTGCAGATTCAGTCTTTGCAAACTGTAAAACACAAAATGCTTTCTCTTCACTAGTCGCCATCTTTGCTACTACCGCATTCTAGCGGATCGCAGCGGAAAAATTTCACGCACATGCGCACTAGTGCCAACGAACAAAACTGTTTGAGTTGCTCTTCCATTTGACATATCATTTATAACTGTAAGGATAATGTAATAAATCTTATAAAGCATTAAAACCCCGATATTCATTTGTGGACACCCTGTATTAATATTTTAAGCTGTATTTGAATGTATTTCTGTAATATGTTGTCATCACATATTAATATGAATGTCTATTTTCATTTTTAGATGTTATTGCAACTGTCACTGTAACAGTCCCAATTTCAAGATGCAAATTCCTGCAACTAAGCATGTAGAAAACAACATGGAAGGTGATCCATACACATCGAACTGCTACAGTAAGAATTTAAAATGCAAGTACAGTAGAGAAATCAGTCACTCAGATGAACAGCCATCTGTCAATCAAATAAGAGAAGAATCTGACCAACTTGAAAAGCACAATCTAATTTATTTTGGTGAGCGGCCATTTTATTGTGAATTTTGTAGAAAATCTTTTAAAGAGTCTTCAGATCTTAAAAAGCACAAGCAGATTCATTTAGGTGAACGCCCATTTTTATGTGGAATTTGTTTTAAACTGTCTGGACATTTTAAACGGCACATGCGGATTCATATAGATGAAAGACCATTTTCTTGTGTTGTTTGTGGGAAATCCTTCACACAGAGTGGCAATCTTAAAAAGCACAATAGGATTCATTTAGGTGAAAGGCCGTTTTCTTGTAAAGTTTGTGGCAAATCCTTTACAGAATCTGGTGGTTTAAAAAGGCACATGCGGATTCATTCATGTGAACGGCCATTTTCTTCTAAAGTTTGCGAACAATTTTTTACACAGTTTTGGCGCCTTGAAAAACACAAGCGGATTCATTTAGGTGAAAGGCCATTTTCTTGTGAAACTTGTGGAAAATCTTTTAAAGTGTCCTCAGATCTTAAAAGGCACAAGCGGATTCATTTAAGAGAACGGCCATTTTCTTGTGAAGTTTGTGGTAAATCTTTTACAGATTCTGGGAATCTTAAAAAGCACAAGCATATTCATTTAGGTGAACGTCCATTTTTATGTGAAATTTGTGGAAATTGTTTTAAACAGTCTGGATATCTTAAAGGACACATGCGGATTCATTTAGGTGAAAGACCATTTTCTTGTAATGTTTGTGGGAAATCCTTCACACAGAGTGGCAATCTTAAAAAGCACAATAGTATTCATTTAGGTGAAAGGCCATTTTATTGTGACATTTGCGGGAATACTTTTACACAGCCTGGGAGTCTTAACAGGCATAAGCGGATTCATTTACGTTAACAGCTAGTTTATTGTTGTTTCTTAAATCTTTTATAGAGTTTTGCAATGCCACAGAGTGTTCGTTATCATATACGTCTATATTTCTGATAGGAATATTGGAAACCTTTTCAGCAATGAGTGACTTGTAGACCACATCAGGATCTCCCATTTGTTGGAAACATTTTTCAGAGGTGTTTTCAAATTCTTGAACCTATATTATCAACAATTAATTGTATTTAGGTCACTGCTGTTTTAGTGTGAATTTGTGTATTGACTGTTATACTTTTGGAAAGTAAAAGGTCACAAGAAGCATTTGGCTAAATGCCCATTTTGTTGTAAATTTTTTAGAAAATCTTTTACTCTCTCTGGGACTCTTGAAGGACTTAAGAATGTTCATTAAAGTAAAAGCTCTGTTTCTTTTCACTACTATGGAAAAATTTTCTACCTGCTCCAAGTTTTCTGAGGGTGGTAGGATCAATTTTTTACTTGAATAATAATTTCTTTATCAAATTTGTACCCTAATCACATACAAATTGTGGCAATTGTATTGTAAAAAGGAGAATTTGTTTAGGTGAATACCAATTTTTCTGTAAATATTGTGCAAGATATTATAAAAAGTCTGGTAACCATAAAAGGCATAAGACATTTATGAAAATTAATGCTGATTTTCATTTGAGGTTTATAGACGTCTTTAATAGTCTGATATTTGGAAAGGGCATAAGTGTATTAAGAAAGCTGTAGGCTAATTTCTTGGTAATTTTATGAATAATCTGTTATAGTATATGGGAATGACAATTACACAAGTGGATTTATTTGTTGAATGCCTATTTTCGTAGTATGTGGAAAATATTTAACATAGTGATCATTGAATGACATAGGAGAATCCATTTAAGGTAAACACGCTTGTACATTTTCTATAAAAGCTTTTACTTTGTATTGGAGATGTTAAAATAATAAGAGGGTTCATTTAGGTTAATATACATGTTGTACTATTTCTGGAAAATCTTTTATACAATCTGTGATTCTTTCTGCTGCCTTTAGCGTTGTTCAACAAAAAATAAATTAATAATAATAGGATAATCAAGTATTATTTATATATATTGGTAAATTAATCTTCCAGTTACTCTACAGCAAAGTATTTTGTTACTGTTGGGTATAAATATAGCCAGTAATACAAAAATGGATTTGTTTTTGTGATTTGCAGTTTCGTACAACCAGGATAAATATTGACTGAAACAATTTGTAACGTAGAAATCCTCTCATATCGATATTTAGACTATCGATATATCGAACATCGAAAGCGCTGGCTGAAAAAGAATATCGGTAAAAAAAAAAAATAGATGAGTACAGCAGCTCTACGTAGGTCTTGAAAGTAGTGTGGTTGTAAGGTGTGCGGAGAAAATTGTGAATAGTTCCCACGTGGATGATTCTTACCTGCAACAGCACGGAAAACATTGTCTGATGTTCAACACGGTTAAACGTTTTGCATGGTATCGGCGTGACCTTCATGGATTATTTTGAACGTAATTAAACATTGTAACTAGAAAACCATCAACTTGTGTTTCAATATGGTTATATAACCTGTAGTGTACCCTTTCATTACCCAAAATATTCTCTATTTCGGTAGAGTGGTGGCTAAAACATTTTCTTAATTGCAACTGGTGTGTGTATGTAAAACGATCACGACTGATTTATTCCACCATATGGTGACCGTGACAGGATTCTAGAAACATAACAGTTTGATGCAATCTAGGGATGCATAGTTTGATCCCTAATTAAGTATTTGTAATTAAGGGGAATGTATTAACCCAACTTGTGAGTTGTTTTTGATTTTATCTGTAATATGTATATTGATATCAATGTTAATTGTAACCTGTGAGTTTTGTCATTAATTAATTTGATAGCAAAACCCTATGTATCATTAAAGAGTTCATTTTGTGAATTTCAAATGCTACATGTAGCAATGTCAATATTGTTTATAATTTATAAGTTTTGTATTATAAGCCATATATGTAGCAGGTCACCTTCGATACTACAAACATTTTTGATAGTTTGTAATTTTAGTATTCTCTTGTGAGAGTTGTATTTTCTTAGTGAATTAGAGTGTGTAATGTTATGTGAAGGAGGAAAGTTAAGGCTTGCAAATCTTAAATTTATCCTTGAATTTTGGACAGTTAAAATTGCCAAAAATAAGGAAAAATTTGGAACGGGATGTAAAGTAGATAGCCTCTGATATCGATATTTCGAGTATCGATATATCGACCATCAATAGCGATGGCACCGAGCGTGGTGGTGTAACGGATAGCGTTCTGGCCTCGCATTCGGGAGGACGGCGGTTCGAATCCCCGTCCGGGCATCCAGATTTGGGTTTTCCATGGTTTCCCCAAATCACTCCAGGCGAATGCCGGGATGCTTCCTTCAAAAGGCCATGGCCGAATTCCTTCCCATTCCTTGCCCCCATCCTTTCCCGTCTCTAAAGACCACGTTGTTAAAAAGGGACGTTAAACTGTTACAAAAAAAAAAAAAATAGCTATGGCTGAAGAAGAATATCTTTAAAAAAAAAAAGAGAGGACAGCATTGCAACGTGGTCTTGAAAGTAGTGTGGTTGTAAGGTGTGCAGAGAAAATTGTGAATAGTTCCCATGTGGATGATTCTTATCTGCAACAGGACGGAAAAGTTATCTGATGTTCGACCCGGTTAAATGTTTGGCATGGTATTGGGGTGACCTTCATGGTTGATTTTGAACGTAATTAAACATTGTAACTAGAAAACCATCAACTTGGATTTCAATATGGTTATATAACCTGTAGTGTACCCATTCATTACCCAAAATATTCTCTATTTTGGTAGAGTGGCGGCCAAAACATTTTCTTAATTGCAGCTGGTGTATGTGTAAAACAATCACGACTGATTTTTCCATCAATTGCTCGACCTGGTGTGGATAGTGAGTCACTTCTTGTTGGCATTTAGTAACCTCTTTTTTGACCCCTTGAACCTCTACGGCAATGGCTTTCAATTGTTGGGAGAGATGTTCGGAACTAGAAGAGAGAACCTGTACATCTTGTTGTACCCCTAAGTACTGTGTATTGATTATTGCTAAGTTATTATCAATGTGTCCCATTCTGTGTTGCATATTTTGTATGGTTTTGTCTAGTTTATCTACTCTATGGGTGGAAATGACTGCTTGTTTAGTGATCTCTTCCACCTCACAATTGAGTTGGTTCACTTGTTGGGTTACCTGGGTTGTGAAATTATCTACTTTTGTTTGTAGTTCCTGATTGCTTTTGTGCATTCTGCCAGATATTGCAGAAGTTTACTATCAAGGATAGACGTCTTGTTGTCCAGCTACTCCAATAATTCGTTCTTTAATTTTGTAATGTGTAACACATTCGCCTTAGTAATCTCTGCTGACTGGGAATTAAGTTTATCAGATTGTGATCAGAGCATGTCTAATATAAGCTTCAGTGAACTACTATCTTGATCTGACTGCCCTATTGGCCGAGGGGTAGAACCGGATAACGTAACGGTTTTTGTGTGGCACTGTGTGCCTAAGGATGGAGTGTCAAATCTAATTACGTCGCTATCAGATGATGTCTGAGAATAGCCATCTGTTCTTTGTGATATATTCTGTCCTGCTGAATGTCCACTGGGTGACCCAATGACTGCCTGAGCCTGTGGAAGTGGATTTGCTGTGTCATCAATTTCACAATTTAGCTGTGATGGTTGTGGGTGGTTATCTATGTGTTCCACTGCTACCGTGAGTTGTTTCCACATTTTTTTGTGTAGCCTGGATAGCATTAATTGATAGTAATTGGGGGTATATGTTATTCGTTACAGCTGCCTTTGATACTTCAGTAGGAGATGAAGTGTTGTGTGGTTTGTTATTGTCAGCCATTGTGCTTTATAAACAGAATTGTTAGAATGGTTTACAAACCGCAAAGACCAAATCAAAATATTGAGCAACTCAACTATATAACAGATATACAATCACCAAAGGAAAACATTCTAATAGTCAGGACTGTAAATACCACTCATACATATAGGGTAACAAAGCTATACACAATGCTGCAATGAATGGAAAAGTCTGTAATAAACTTCTTGAGTAAGGCTTTTAAATCACACATGTAAAACCACTGCAGAGTGTTGAAAGTTGGCAACCATAACCCTACGATATAAATGCTTAAGCAAAATGTAAGTAACATCAACTATAACCTCCAAGACAGTGTAAACACTTGTCAAATCAAATAGTATCACACTACAGGTTGGGAATAAATAACACTAAAAACCCAAAGTAGATACGTTTATATGGACGTCAAACACTGTTGTTTAAGTAGCCATGTAAATCAGCAAACCTATGTTTTGTGATTGCGAGTATACTCGTACAATGGAAAAAATAATATGAGCAGAAAGAAAAGTATACTCTGCCAGGCTTATTAAAGTCGGCTAACAGTCATTACAAGTGACGAAATATAAAAATTAGTGAAAACCCACAACAGTGTCTACAAGTGTATAAGTGGCCACAAACCTAGGAAGTTATTTGTTCACTATGAATCTGAACAAGAAAAAATGTTCGCGGGTGATCCTACACAATAAATGCTTCACATCAATACTTGGTTGTGTTTCACATGTTCGTGTTTGAACTGCAATATGTATGTAGTCTTGTCCACTTAACTTTATCCTGTGTGCTGCGTCTCGGTTCTTAGGCTGCTACCGGGTTTGTTGTTGTAAGTGTAGCCTTTTTACTAGCTATGGCCTAAATGTTCTAAAAAATGTAATTACACGTCCAGGGATTGTAAACAAAGGTACATGTATTGACAATATTGTTACTACTTTCCATTACTTAAGAGTCGAATCCTCTGTCATACAAACTGTACTATCTGACCACTATGCTATTCTCTCATCATTTCTCTTGACCTCAGAAAAAACCTCCAAACAGATGAGACCAAATAATAAATATCAATATAGAGAGATTAATGACACAAATATAGCAGACTTTTGGTATTGTTTATATAATATGAATTGACCTCTCATTCACTCTCAGACTAATATTCTTGATAAATTCTCAGCCTTCTTCACAGACTTTATGTGGAGTCTTAATTACTCCTTCCCATTAAAAGTTGTAAATAGTTGAGAAAGACAGGTCAAAGTAAATAAATGGTTCACTCCTAAGTTATTGGAGTTAAAAAATATATGTGATAAGTACCACTTTATATCCAAACATAGTCAGTCTGCGGACATAAAAACTAAATATAAACAAATCAAATACATGTACAAAGATGAAATTAGAAAGGCTAAACTAAATTATAACAGTGAAAGAGTCCTTAGACGTGCAAATAAACCAAGGGCTATCTGGAACATCATTAAAAATAATCTTCCTACAAATAGAAACATCATTCAGGATGGGACACCAACCAATTTAACAGCTGAAGAATTCAATAATTACTTTATTGATAGTATTAGTGAAACAAATAAGAAAATTGCAGTTAGTCAAAATGAAGCCAACTACTCTCTGTCCAAAGTCAAATGTGCTGATACAATATTTTCTTTCAAATCAGCTTCTGTACAGGAAGTCCATTCTGCAATTATGTCTTTAAGAAATAGTAAGTCTACGGATGTCTACAACCTAAATTCAGAAATTGTCAAGCTTAGTAGTTACTTTATATCAGAAATGATGACAGTGGTTGTAAATGGCTGCTTTGATAGTGCAATTGTTCCAGAATAGTTGAAGGTATCTAAGGTAATTCCAATTTATAAAAAGGGTGATAAAAAATCGTTCTGCAATTATAGGCCAATATCCCTATTCCCAATTATGTCAAAAGTTATTGAAAAAATCATCAGTCAACAAATTTATAAATATCTTGAACAGCACAATCTCCTCTGTAACAACCAGTTTGGGTTTAGGAAAAATCGGTCAACATGTGATGCAGTTGCAAATTTTATCAAGGACTGTCTTGAGGACCTCGAAAATAAACTCAATGTTGATGCTAAGTTTTTTGATCTGT
>JARYHS010009714.1:0-12932 GCA_031002005.1 Vandiemenella viatica | reverse complement strand
CTCAGTAAGGCCTAAATTCAAGGTGAGTATTATCTTTTACGTCCATTAGTTCAATTTTGGTCGCCATACTTTAGATCTACGTACGCCTTAGATATACCTAATTGAAAAATTGTTTCGTCAAAAATGCGCTTTGAAATACAGATTTTGTTTACTGTTAGGGACATTAGATTAAGCAAAACAATTGGCGGCAGGTTTGTAATACCTATCTGCTCTTGCGACTATATTTAGTGGCCTCAAGGCTTTCAGTATTTTCACAGTACGTTCAGGGTTAATTAAGAACTGAGAGTAAGAAATAAATGCTTAAAAGTTACTGTAAAAGTCTATTTCTTTTGGCTTTAGGCTTTACGTATCTTCGACGTTGAGGTCATTAGAGGCAGCAAAGGAATGAGGACAAGGAACGATCAGGAATTGGGCGATGGCCTTTTGGAGAAACCATGCGCAGAGTTCGCCTGGATCGATTTCGACAAGCCACGGAAATCCGAAATCTGGATGGCCGAACGGGTATTTGAAGGCGCGTCCTCCCGAATGCCAGACCGGAACGTTACCGCTCACTTGTCGACCTTGGTCGTAATAGCCGGCTTGAAGTTTCAAAAACACATGTCCTGTTACAGAGGAGCAGATTAGAGGTAACGAGAAGGGACAGATGAGGAATGAGAAAATCAAGATGATGTTCGAGGAGGAACAGTTACAGCAAAGAATAGAGAAATAAAGCTTACAGTGGTATGTGTTGTATTAATTTTAGTATTCTGGTTTCGGATCGTCTGTTTGTGTAGCTATTGGACTTTGTATTTATTTTTAGATTATAATCATAGTCGCCAGGGGTACATGTTCCGCTTAAACTCTTTCAGTGCTTTAATTTTCAAACTTACTAACTTAATTTCTCATATCTGAATGCCTTCTTACAATTTATTAAAGAATTATTCGATAGATAAGGATCCGAAGATACAAGGTCCTTTGCTTGCAGTAACAGTTTTTCATAAACTCAAATGCACACGGCTATTATCTCGCTCGCTCTCCGTTTGTTACTCCGGTTGTTTTTCTCTATGAAACTCGTTATGCCACATATGGTCATCAGAAGAGAATGGGAGAGGAGATCATACCAGGTAAGATGCTGAGCATGGAGCTGAAAGGGAAGAGGCTCAGAGGAAGACCAAGGGACAGATTGGCGAAGGGTGTTGAAGAAAGAGGATGAAATTTGCTGACAGCAGAAGAAGAGAGATGGTGGATGGACAGGAAGCCTTGTAGAGGATTTTGTTCCAAGACCCCGGGCAGTGGTTGACAGCTGCTTAAGATGATGATGATGATGATGACGATGACAAAGTCTGGATGTTCCTCAAGTGAGCAAAACTCTGCGAGAAGTGGTGGTGATAGTAACAGAATAACCGAGCATGGTGGGTGAGCGGTAACCTCTGGCCTCGCACTCGGGAGGACGTGGGTTCCAATCCCCGTCCGGCCATCCAGACTTAGGTTTTCCATGGTTTCCCCAAATCGTTCCAGGGAAATGCCAGGATGCTTCCTTCAAAAGGCCATGGCCGATTTCCTTCCCCTGCCTTGCTTCAGTCTTTGCTGCCGCCTCTAATAACATCGACGTTGACAAAGCGGAAAGCCGTAAGCAAAAAAAAAAAAAAAAATAATAATAATAATAATTGAACAAAATGATTATTGAAGATTCGGTGAGCAGGTGTAGTGTGTGTCTCAATGTGCTCGATACCCTAATTGCACTCACGTCGGTCAAGGACTTGGCTGTTGACGTAGCAGGTGCTTTCAGTAATGTTCTGTTGTTTCACGGATTTAGTGAAGCATTTCGAAGTTGTTCCCAGTTACCCTCTGTTAACCTGTTCCGGGTACCAGGAGCCCAACGGCAATACGGACCACGGAACATTTCTGATGAATTCCGCATTCTCACCGAGAGAGGAAGCCTCGATTGTTGAGGGATGTTTAGGAGTTTCGAAATTAGCGCCGCGCCGTAGCAGTGAAGGCGGTATTTTGAAGAGTCTAATGTAATTTGTGAGCACGGCTTATTTACATTCCTGATGCTAGCCGCCTTCAATTACCAAGTCTACGGCCGCCGCTAAACTTTTGGAGGACGGAAATTAAAATTTAAATACGAGCGCCTCATTTATTAATTTAATGAAAGGTATTCTCATTTTTATTTCGCCGTCAAGATACTGGAAATGGAAATTAGAGCAGAACGCCTGAATCTGGGTAATATAAAGAAGGAATTTCTGCGGAACGATAGTTTTCAGCGTGGATCATGTTTCATCTTCAACATTTTTCTCTCACTGCCATAATTGCTTACTTTTTCCAAGCGGCCAGGCGCGGCAGAAAACCGTGTAACGTTTGTGAGTGTTACGAAATTCACGAGGGATAGGTGATTGAATAATTATTACATTGTCACCGTACCTATTTTTTGTTTGTTTACAGATTAAACATTAATTACTCTGTAAAATCTGCTGTTATTTTTTATTCGTAATACTTTCGAGGTTGCAGGTTCGAATCCTCGTCCGGCCATCGAGATTTCGGTTTTCCATGGTTTCCTGAAATAACTCCTGTCGAATATCGGTATGATTCACTCAAAAGGCCATGGCAGAATTCCTTCCAGTTCCTTGTCCTCTCTCCTCTCCGATGACCTATATGCCGACGAGGCGTAAAGCCTTAAAAAAAATGACTTCTGTGTGGTGACTCAGTTGCTTAAGGTGTGTGACTAGAAAACGGAAGTTCCCCGATTCGAATCCCGCTGTCTGCCGGAATTTTTACGGCCTTTTCTGCTGACCATCACCTGTGGCAATGCTTTGCTTTGTTGATGTGAACATTTTAGACTGTCCCGTCGTTTGGATTCCACGCTACACGGTAGGTACCATTTACCTGATGGGTTTACCATTGTAGTTTAGTCATCTACGATGAAGGCCCATTGCGCAGTCCGCACGAAACTCTGCCACTAAGTCCTTAAGATCACACTAAATTATTTACTATCATCTTCCTGTACGTTTAAGACTTTCTTTTTATGTCCTGTTCACACAGACCAGGGGTCCCCAAAGTGGTCGATATGACCCCATGGGGTCGATAAGAGATCTCCCGGGGTCGATTAATACAGGAGGGTCGAAAGGGGGTCAATTAATACTAAAGAGGATCAATTAAACTGTACAGGAAAAAATAGGAATGTTCTACTAACAATCAGGTCAATAAATTAAAGTAAAGCTCATCCTCTCAATTCTCGTCTGTTTGTGAAGTCATGTGAAGTAAGTGATGAAACTTTCAACCAATTACTTTTGCTCACTGAGGTAAGGTGCTTGTCAAGAGGTGATAGTAACAGTATTGAGAGTTGAAGAGTGCCTTAGGAAGGTGCATTCATCGCTATGTGACAAGTTAAAACAGTGCAAGAGCCATCTGTTCTTTTTGGCAGGTCTTTACTTGATATTTATTCCATCTATCCATGGTTTTGTTCCTATTTTTTGAGATTATAATAATAGTGGAAAGTATCTCGTTTTTCTGTTAATGTTATTGGGTGGATTTTATAAGTTATTTCTTAGGCCTCCTTAGTGCTTAGCACCAGAAATGCCAAAAGTAATTTAATGCTTTTATTAAATTTGTGGGGGTCGATAAGAAGGCAAATATCGTATCAAGGGGTCGACGGGGTAAAAAGTTTGGGGGCCCCCGACATAGACCTACTGTTAGGGTGTCGTGTGCTGAAGGTAGGTAACTAAATGTGGAAACTTTCTGGTCTATTCTGTGTACTAGATATATTTACGGCTTGGGGAACGGTATACTTCTTGTTGTAAACAAACTAACAAAACTTTACGTTTGCGGAATTTCTCTAAGTTCCGAGAGGGGCATGTTTTACTTAAAGTTACTGGTTGGGTAATTAATTAACAGCTAGTTAACACTTTTTCTGGATTTGGATGTATCTCCTTACTGCTACGCGGAACTGTCTTCATCCAAGTACATTTTTTTTCTTTTTGCGTGTGTATGGTATTTTTGTTCGATCTCTCGTGGCTCTTTACACTCCTTTTGACAACAATATTAAACTGAATTACTATTGACCCTGATATTTACAGACACTAATAACTTGGTTGTTTGCATTCAGTTGCGTCCAAACGACAACAGGATTTACGCTGAAGTCTATTGATCAATACAGTATGTCTGGGTCCTGTAACTGATGGCTTGAAATGGACAGAGGAGCAGTCCTTGGACGAAGACGTGGCGAGTTCTGTGAGCGCACGCTCCCACTCTGTCGAGCTCTTCTCGCTTACACGCGGTGTGCGCCGGCCCTTTGAACCTGCGGTAACACAGTTTCGATCAAAGGTTTCATTTGCAAACAGCACTAATCGAACTTTCCGATCGTTTGTGCTGCGTAATCATTTTAATTGGAATCGAGTGTTCGTTCGCCGGAGCTTGTCGTCGCTTTGTCAGCGACGCGGTTTGAATGCGGCGCCTCTGAAGTCGCCTGGTCAAAGTTCCGAAACACGAATCATTTAGCTATGTGAACATCTGTTTGTATACTCACATTATATTACTGTAGGCCATTTCTTTTCCAGATGTTTGTTAAAATAAATGAGTTTTATTATTATTATTATTATTATTTCGGACGCTTACTCGACGAAGACGTACACTTAACGAATCAAACCTTCATCAAATTAATAAACACAAAACAGCACTGTATATATACCTCCCACCAGTACACCCAATCATAAGTTAATATCACTATACATTCTTCTTTCTCTCCCTTGTACACATATTTAACCCAAAGTACAGCAAAAAAAAGTCAAGAATTTTCTGATTGCAAACTCTTACAGTGGACAAAACATTACCGGGAAAAGGAAATCACACATGTAACTTGCCTCTTCTCACCGTGAAAGTGACGCGATTGGCGAAGCCATAAGTAGTTAATTAGCTGCAGTCATTGTATTTTATGTAGAACACTGCAAGTGTTAGAAGGCAGAAGTGATCAGCTGCCAAATCTCGCGAGAGACATGTAAGTACCTTATAATACCATTATGGTTATATATTACTAGCTGGTGCCCACGACTTCATTCGTGTTTGTCAAGAATTTTGAAAGTTTTTATGTTTTTTCACAGAACCTTAAATATTTCAATGAGAAAAAGTAGCCGTGTTATTACGAAATCATTAACGCGGCAGTAATACTTCCGTCACAATAGGTTCACACACTAAATACGTCGCATATAAATTGCTGTTTATATTACTTAATAGCTGACAAAGCAGAAAAATTTATGTTATTATAGAACATTTTAGTACATTCAAGAATATTCTAGAACAATCTGAAAGATTCCAAAGAATTTTTTTGAACACTTTGAGCGAAATATGAAAATGCCCCAGATTGACCACTTTATCCCTCACTGACCTATAGCTACCGACATGCAACCACTATAGTTCTACTGCCACACACAAAAACCAGCGGGCTGCGTTTGGTAGTTGCTGCTGCAAAGTGAAATATAGGCAGACAAATGTCAGGCCGAAATATAAAAATGCCCTAGTTCGACCACGTCTCCCACACTCCCACAGCTATCGACATGCAACCATTATAGTGCACGTTGGAAGACTCGATACTACCACCACATACAAACACCAGCATCTGCGCTATAACTGTTATTATTACTTCGCGATTCACTAAAAGTGTGTGGCGGAGGGTACATTGCACCTATCCGAAAGTGTAATCGTTTGGAAGGGATATACGGGATATGGCAGGAGGCGCCCATGGGCTATTGTAAGGAACCATACCGGCATTCGCCCGGAGCGATCTGGGAAAACATGGAAAACCCAGATCAGGATGGCTGCAGCGGTTTATCGAGAACTATTCCTGTCGTGTTTTAAGTTTACTCACCCGGTAAATCCTTTCTATTCCATTCCCTAATCGCTCGTGGAAAAAATTAGTGCAGAAATGAATCGGTTCTGGCCCTGATTTCTCTTATCTTATTTTCGCGGTCATTCGTAGATATGAATGTTGCTGGTAGTAACATTTGTTTACTGTCATTCCTAAATAAGTCAGTCGATAATTTTTTAGTTAGCTTCTGTCGAGAGCAACGCCTTCGGTGTTCTTCTTCCCAACCTAACTCCTTCAACATCGCACTTACGCTTTCCTTCCAACTATATATACCTGTCACGAATCGGACGGCTCTTCTTTGGACCTTCTCTAATGTCTCCATTAACCCCTTACAGAACAACAATGTTCTAAGTGAGGACGCACTAGTGACTTTTATACAATCGATTTAACTTCCGGAGTGCATTGATTTAAATTCAGACCAAGAAATCGGAACATACGATTTGCTTTCCCAATTACCTTCTCGATATGCTCATTACACGACAAATTATTACGAATTGTTACCCCTAGGTATTTAGCGGAATCTACCCTTCTAAGGACAGTATCATTAATTGTATATTCAGAGCTAAAGGGTGTCACCATTTTACTTACACGCATGACTTGGCACTTTTTAGCGCTAACTCCAACTGCCAGTCTTTACACGACGCTATTATTTTCATAATATCCTCGTGTAACAAAGCGCATTCGTCCTGGGTTGTGATTTCACGATAAATAATAGCATTATCGTCAAATATTTTTTCTTCTTCCTTATTATGTCTCACAAATCATTAATGTATATGAGAAACAACAGAGGCCCTATAACGCTTCCCTGGGGAAACCCGGACCTCACTTCGGCAAGTGATGAACGCTCACCGTCGAGAAATGCACACTATGTTCTGCCCTTCAGAAAGTCTGAACTGAGTAGTTGTGGGTGCTAAGTGAAATATAGGGAAACACACGTCTATTTTTTATGTTTATATACAGATTTAGAATCTGTTATTCTAGTATTCAGCGTGTCGTAAGGTTTGCACTCAGTAGCGGTAACAGATTTTCTTAAATCGGAATTCCCTGTCCAACAAGATGCGTTTCCACCAATTACTTTGCATAAAAGGTGTAATAGTTTTCGCCAGGCACGGTGTACTGCTGTTGTGTCGTGTACGTGCGTACGTGTGGGGTGAACTGCAGGCGTGAAGCGAGGCTCGAGGGACTGCCGATGCTGCGGTAATCCAATCCGTACGCAAGGGCGGTGTCGGCGAGATTGAATTACCAGACGGTCATCTTGCTAAAGTCATTACGGGCGCGCTCAACCGCCGCCTACAGTAATCAGTTTCGCCGGAATCGGCGGCCGCCACGCGTGCGAAACTATTAATCACTCGCTGCGTTACAAAATGCTGCGTCACGTAACATCCACCCAGTGACTGAGGCTTCTCTTGGCAAGTACAAGAATCTTTAAAATAAACTGATTAGGTGACTGCAACTAAGGTTTTCACATCTACTTGTTCTATAAAATTGTATGCTTTTAGCAGGCGTCATGTTTGTAAAATTTCACCTACTTCTGGCGGATTCAGCGCTGTTTCAACGATGTTGTCACTACCAACGTTTCGGCGCCCAACGTGTGGCCTACCTTGCAGGCGAACGACGAGGTAGTGTAACGATCAGTTAGAAGGGGATAAATCAACCCTTAAATAGCCCTGAGGAAGCCCCAGGTTTTGTGCCGAAACGTCGGCAGTAACAACATGAGTGACGAAGCGCTCAACCCGAAAAAACGCAAGGGGAATTTTACCATCTTCTTATTTTCGTTATTTCTTTATAAATTCAATTTTATTTTCTCGAGGAATCGATGACAATGATAATTTAATCGCTCTTCATTTTTGTAGGTTAAGACTAGATTTCAAGTTGTTATTGAGTGTCCTTTTTTTTGGAAGCTAAGTCTGACTAATTTTACAACATATGTGGTGACATGGTACCGAGAAAGCGAAAGCTTTCTTACATGATAGAATATAATCAGCACTTATCAAAGTATCGTCGCTGGAATTTAGAGCTTCTGATTTCGAGCAGACAAAGTGAAGGAACTAAAACAACAGCAAAATGATGGCAACAGACGAGCTAGCGAAAAATAAATTCGCTACTATTACAAACTTAGACGAAGCAGCTGCATTTGTTGGTAGGAGGGAAGATGGAGGATTATATGCGAAGAGATTCATAGGAGTTATTCTACTTTTCGTGGAAAACAAGTCAGGAAAAATTATCTCTGACTGACTTGTATATATGACCATTTCTCCTGTTTTTATAAGTGAACATTGAATCCCTACAGCCTTCTGAAATTGGTTGTTTTATGTTTTAATTACAGACAAAGTGTAAAATGTCATTTCACGTTGGTAGTAAACCAAAGTGAAAATTATAATTGTTTATAATCTCAGTGTTGTGAGAAAAGAGATGTCCAAGTAAACATAAAACCGAGGACGTAAATATGTTCATGAATTTTTTAAGAAAGGAAGTTGGTCTGTTTTGCCTTTGTAATGTGCTGCTTCTCATTCCAAAAGTACAATTAACATAATTTTGTTCTTATTCAGTTATTTTCTTCGTTTTCTCACAAAAGTAATTCGTATAACGTGGCATACAGTTCCCTTACAAGGATTAATATCTCACCGAGCGTGGTGGTGTAACGGTTAGCGTTCTGGCCTCGCATTCGGGAGGACGGCAGTTCGAATCCCCATCCGGCATCCAGATTTGGGTTTTCCATGGTTTCCAAAATCCCGGGATGGTTCCTACAAAAGGCCATGGCCGAATTCCTTCCCACTCCTTGCCCACCATCCTTCCCCGTCTCTAAAGACCTCGCTGTTATAAGAGACGTTAAGCAGTTTTTATTATTATTATTTTTTAAAAGATTAATATCTCGAAATTCTTGTTGCGCTCTTCTGATTTATTGCGGCAAGCAAACCAAAATTTTGTATATTATTTTCAGTCCACGGAATTTATTTTGATTTAATTATCACTGAAATCGTATGTCTTAAGGACAATGCCCCTTTCGTGTATGTTGTTCTCTTGTTTGAGCTTCCATACTTGATGTTGATCGTAGTTTTACACCTCGCTATTGTTACCCAATTTTTCGAAATGGTTTTTCACCGAGACTTAGGAAAACCGAAACCCGGGTGGCGAGCGGGGCTCTGAAAGCAGGTCGACGCGAATGGTTTCAGTGCTTTTTGCTACTCCTGGTGTCCGCCGGTCTCCCGGCGCACTCGAAGCCCCAACTATCGATTCGTACACGGTCGACTGAAGTACGATTGTTTGTACCACTTGAGCGTCGACTGGTCTGTGGACGGACGGTCGATCGATCTGCCTCTTGAAACGTTTAGAGTACCTTCAAAGCCTTAGTTCCTCCGGAAATTCGGAATCGGGAGATTGCCATACACTTTGTCTAGCCACACGACAGTTGGGAACTGACTGCAGAATCACGCAACCAGAAACTCAAGCGCGAGAACAGCGAAGAAAGCTAAACATGCAGCTAAATTTAGTGATTGAAAATTCGCAGGCCACCTCATTTTCCCGACGTTTCTCTCGCGCGGGTCTTGTAAGGCTTTTTGCCTTTTATTTTTCTTCTGTTAGCATTTTATAAGCCTTTGTAATGTAGTATCTTTCTAACGTTCACCGTAAATCAAATTCCGCAATTTCGTTGGGGTGTTAAACTTTGATGTAGTGGTTTGATTAACTTTCTTCGCGTATTCTAACGTACTATGCTAAAAAAAACTGAATAAATAAATAAATAATGAAAGTAACGTATCAAATATGTATATTAACAGGATCCAAATGGTTAATGGCGTAATTGTTATTTGTGTTGTAGCATGATAATCTTTGGTGGGTATCTCGTGAAGGTGTGTTCATCTGAGATTCAATGTGATCTGTGACGCCCATCTCTTCTTACTACGAACGAATTAGCATTTCTTGCTCTGTTGTCTGTCACGTAGAAACATAATATAACCGCAGATTTTAAGATAGACCGTAAGATTCTAAACTGTGGAAACCCCAATCAAATAGGCTCGTTAGTTGTTGCGTGATGTTTGCAACAAGGGACCGACAGGCGCAGCTCGCGGCATAGCTGTATCTACATCTACATATATACTCTGCAATTCACCAAACTGTGGGTGGCAGAGGGTGCTCAGCACCAAACCTAATCTCTTTGTTGTGCATTTCAATCCCTAATGGTACGAGGGAAAAAAGAATTCGTATAAGAATCCGTGCGGCACCTTATTTCTCTAATTTTATCCTTCCTGTCATTCCGACCCAAATAAATTTGTGATTCAAGACCGTGTTTAATTGTTGAACCTGATGATTTCCAAGGAAGAGTTACAGAAACTGTTATTAAATTTGTTTTCAACTGTCATAGCCTATCAATCGGTGATATTTTTATCTCGCGGCACAAGAGAAATTTATTTTCAGCATATGATTAGTTTAAAATTTATTTTATCGTGGTAAATACTGCAATAAACGAAATTAACATGTCGTATATCAGATTGTCCTTGGACGCCATGATGGTTATATTCCTTCGTGTATTGTGTATTATTGCCGTTTCGTCTTCTCATTTACCGAGAAAATGTGAGCTATGTTACCCCTTTTTTCGTTTATGTAATTCTTCATTTTCTTTGACCTGCCCCGTTGCTGGTATGCGCCACTCAGTAATACCTTAAAGTGTTCGTAACCTGTCGATTCGCTCAGGTGGCTGATACCTTGATTTTCTTTCCTGGTAACTCAGAACATTAATTCTCGGCAACGTCAAGGCATGATCAGGTAGTATTAAGTTCTAATTTTAATCACTGAATATTCGCCTAATGTAAGCACTTAGTAAAACACTCCCATTATGTAAACAGATCTTGCCCTTGCGTTTTTCCGAAGTGAATATATTTCAGTTTATCCAAATGTATAGTTGAAATTGCTCTTATCAGAAAATCCAGACTCATTTATTTATTTGTAAGTGATGAGGCACACGTCAGAGTTTTTAATCTGTCAACACTCTGCCAGATTCTGCGATGCCGGGTCGAACATGAGCATAAGCAGGAAAAAAATCAATTTTTGTTTTTGTTTTTTGGTTTTAGGAATCTTCAAATAATCGATGTCAGTCATATTAACTATGTTACCGAGCGGGGCGGTGTAACGGTTAGTGTTCTCGCCTCGCATTCGGGAGGACGGCGGTTCGAATCCCCGTCCGGGCATCCAGATTTGGGTTTTCCATGGTTTCCCCAAATCACTCCAGGCAAATGCCGGGATGCTTCCTTCAAAAGGCCATGGCCGAATTCCTTCCCATTCCTTGCCCCCATCCTTGCCCCCCATCCTTTCCCGTCTCTAAAGACCTCGATGTTAAAAAGAGACGTAAAGCAGTTCCAAAAAAAAAAAAAAAAATTAACTATGTTCGGACATGACACTGAACAATTTTTTATTAATATTGTCAATGATCCTTATCGATGTTCTGATCAGCGCAAGGACTTGTCCTTGATTCGATTCTGACCTAGTGCGTTAATGGTTTTAATTAAAAGTTGTGTTGCTCGCAATATAGAGTTTGATAGAAATGACTTTCGTGGGGGTCCAAAATTAAGCATTAAAAAACAGTGGTAAAGGCAGAAGTATTGTACGCAGCAGAAACTTTGGCCATGAATCACATAGGGCAGATAGAACAACTGGTATTAAAAGAAAGAAAATTTTTAAGAAAATCATAGGACCAAAATTTAAAGATAATAAAATAGTATACATCAAGAATGAAACTCTCTACAAAAAAAACTGAAAAACTCTCAGATACTATGCGCAAAAAGAGACTAAATTTCCAAGGATATCTTCTCAGAATGAACTCTGGTAGACTAACCAAACAATTTTTTTTTTCGGGAACCTCATAACTAAGCCTAATTGGTTCACAGAAATTGGAAAAAAACCTAAGAGAATTAAAAATTACATAAAAGTCATTACTTGATAAAACAGCGCACATAAGATTTAAATATGAAAAGATAAGGTTCCAAGAAAAATCTAAAATAAAGTAAAAACTATCATCTCGGATGAAGAGAGAAAAAGGAGGTCCGAGAGGGTGAAGGAATACTGGGCGCAAAGGAAGGAACAGCATGCAAAGAAGTGACTGATTCTTCAGACTCCAAAAAGGGAGAAACGAAAGAAGAATAGAGTATTATCGTACCTTGAAATAAAAATAAAACACAGTTACAGCACATTGTTTGTCCGTTCTTCTTTCGCAACTCTCCGTTTCTGCCCTGAGAATGTGAGCGGGTGTCTAGTGTTTCGGTGCCGCCACGGTGATCCGTGACATGTTGTGTGTCTAGCGCGCGGGAGGCTAATTATGACAGATGTCGGCGTTCCCGCCATCCGTCAGTGTAGACGGGCCAGATAATTAAATCGGGAGTGGAGGACGAGCAGAAGTAATTCCAGCTTCCGGATTGCGTCCAGTTGCAGACGAAGGGCTTAGGTGCCGAGCGAGCCAACTTCCAACGAGTTAACTTGGGAAAACAGATTTTCTTGTTTAAGGTGCAGTTACTGCATTAAAAGGAGTTCGCCGTGTAACGTTCGCAGCCACTCTACTTTTAATTATTCCTCGCTTTCTTTATTAATGATTTATTATCGGACCTCTTTGCTGAAGATTGACTGCATTCTTTTCCTCTATGACTATTAGCTAATCACCAAATGAAAGGGGGGAGACAGTCACAAAAAAATAAAATATGTGGATAATTTTGAATCACACAAAATAAAATTGTAATCTGTTCAGTTACATTCATACACAGGTCTGTAGTTGAAATAGGAACACGATTACGCATACAGTTCTCCTGATAGTGAACACTTGGCAATTATATACTTCGCGTTTAATGTTCTACACTTGTAACACTTCATAATTGGTGAGCCTTCAGCACAGAGAGAGAGAAAACTATGGAATGGACTTACATCAGCGCAACCGCACGGAGCGGATCCGGGAACTTCAACTCCGCAACGCCGAGCAAAAACTGACCAGAGCTGAGGACCTATGGTCTCGTTGTGGGGCCTTACACAATAACCGTCTAACGGTATTCGGGTGGGCTGACCTCCTTCTGGGGGCAGTACTACCAACATTGGCTTCTTGCCTCCCCGTTGGCGG